>CAUYLG010075311.1:0-22388 GCA_963573385.1 Cacajao melanocephalus | reverse complement strand
ACACTCAGAAAAGCAGCATGGGTATTTTATATTGGGGGCAGAGAGGAGATAAATCAATGGACTGACAGTCTTTATCTTAGTACCATAAATAAAGTGCACCATGAATGGAGGCTATAAGCCACTCTCCTGAGGCTGAGGTATGGGTAGAAACTACCATCACCACCCTCAGGGTGGCGGATCATTTCCTTCAGCCAGGATACTGGCTGCTGAGACTGTCATTATTGCTTTATTTCCTTAGTACTATGGGACTTTTAGCTATAAAGGAAAAAGAAATACTTGACGGGCTTGGTAGACAGTATGTCACAAAATCACAGGAACTGGCTGATATTCGCTGACTATACACGACAATCTCAATAATGTTGGATGATGGCTGTTTTTCCCCTTCATTCTGATGAACTTAAGAAAACTCAAGTTGTTTTGAAAACGCCTATCGAATTGGCTCATGATGCTTCAGAAGAAGCAGGAAAGCTGTTTATGGCTGATGTAGTAGAAATGGTTGTCTTTGTTTATAAGTTTTCAGATGGATTATGGAAGAAAATCCTCTTATTATCACATTTCAGGAGACTTTACTATGACATATTGGTGGGTTACATCAACTTCTCGGAAGCTCTTCAAGAGTGTGAGAGGAAAAGCATGATATTGTACAAAGAACTCTGCTCCATGTAGGATTCTGTGGCAAGAGTACTATTTTGCTGCTTTCATGTAGGAAGGTATTGCCCCCCTTGCAGTCAGACCCTCAAAGCGCTTGTATGTGTAATTGATGAAGACCCAGTCTTTGTTCTTGTAGTCAGTCTCAGGGTGATTACTTGTGGCCACCGTTGGCTTAAGAATATCAGATTCTGGAAACTCATTGAAATTTGAGGTATCATCAATGCTTTTGATTTCAATAGATATTGCAGCAGGTCTCTCTCTAATATGTTCCCAGTCAATGCCTTCAAAAACAGAGTTACTTTAGATTTCCTCAACTCCAGGAGCTCCAATTCTATGTTCCCATTCACAGCAGAATCTCAAAATTAGATCCTTGGCTTTCTCAGAGATGGGAACTTCTGGAGGAAAAGTCAAAGTTTCTTTCCAGTTCATCACCTTCTTATAGTCTCTTGAGGGGGTCTCAGAACAGAAAGGTGGGTAGCCGATGAGCATCTCATACATGATCACCCCAAGCCACCACCAATCACAGAGCTTGTTGTACCCGGTCTGCATGAACACCTCAGGAGCAATGTAGTCAGGAGTGCCTACTGTGGAGAAGGCTAGCGGACGTCTATTTCTTTTCCAGTTTTCTGCTTTCCTTTTGGAATTCATGTTCTGGAAAGTGATATCACTGGGGAGGCTGTGGTTCAGATTCCTATAAAATTCTGTCCTGTGTGCTTTTTTCGGTCCTGTGCAAAGACCAAAGTCAGAAAGTTTCACATGGCCCTTGCTGTCCAAAAGAAGGTTGTCTGGTTTGATGTCTCTGGATGAATCCAAGTTGCTGAATAGAGTCTATGGCTAATACTGTTTCTGCTATATAAAACGGAGTCTCTTCTTCTGTCAGAATGTTTTTTTTCATCAACAAGGTCATCATGTCCCCTCCAGGCAGGAACTCAATGATTAGGTAGAGGTTTAGCTTATCCTGAAAACTATAGAACATTTTCACAACCCACAAACTGTCTGCCTCCACTAGAATGTTACGCTCCGCACGAATATGGCCAACCTGCTCTTTTCCAAGCATATCTGCTTTACGGAGTATTTTCATTGCATACACATGCCCCATATCTTTCTTCTAAACAAGCCATACCTCACCAAGTGCTCCTCTGCCTGTTACTTTTAAGGACTCAAAATCATCTAATACAAGTCTTGTTCTCTTCAAACAAAGAAACTCTGTTTCCTTCCAAGCATGTGCTGATCTTCTGAGTTGTTTCTCGTCATCTTTTAGGCCTTCCTCTTCCATCACCTTTTCTAACTTCTTTTGTCTCGTTTCTCGTTCTTCATGTTGAGCGATAAGGTTGCTATAAAAATTCTCAAGTGTCACTTTGGTCATTGTCACCCTTTCTTTTGTGTGGTTACTCATGGATGAGCAAGGTGTTGAGCCTGTCATTGCCATGGCAGAGCCCCGGGAGAGGCAGGGCTGGGGGCGGTGCAGAGCCGCAGACGCTCCTTCGGCCAGTAGTCCCTACGTGAAGGCTGGCGAAGTCCCAGTGGCGGCAGCCAACGAGCCAAAGACCAGAGGGGATGCGTGAGGGGCTCTGAGACAGGGGGCGATGGGCAGTTGTGCATGAGGACAACAGGAAGTGTTCCAACTGCCGGAAAAAACGGGAGGGATAAGGGGCCAAGGCAGCCCGACCCCCCGCCATGGAGACGGGCTCTACTCTGTCATTTCTAAAGGTGCATTCTTATTTAAGTAAAACCATAGGAAAAGGTCTAGAAACATACCCACCAAACTGCTAATAGGAATTGCTTTTGAGAAGATATACACATAACCAACAAACATGAAAAAATGCTCCACATCACTGATCATCAGAGAAATGCAAATCAAAACCGCAATGAGATACCATCTCATACCAGTCAGAATGGCCATTATTAAAAAGTCAGAAAATAACAGATGCTTGTGAGGCTGTGGAGAAAAGGGAATGTGGGCAAGGTGCGGTGGCTCACACCTGTAATCCCAGCACTTTGGGCAGCCAAGACAGGTAGATCACCTGAGGTCAGGAGTTTGAGACTAGCCTGGCCAACATGGAGAAACCCCATCTCTACTAAAAATACAAAAATTAGCTGGGCATGGTGGCGCATGCCTGTAGTCCCAGCTACTTAGGAGCCTGAGGCAAGATAATCACTTGAACCCAGGAGACAGAGGTTGCAGTGAGTCAAGATGATGCCACTGCACTCCAGCCTGGGTGACAGAGTGAGACTCCTTCACACACACACACACACACAGACACACACACACATACGGAATGCTTCTACACTGTTGGTAGGAATGTAAATTAGTTTAGCTACTGTGGAAAGCAATTTGGAGATTTTTCAATGAACTTAAACTTGCTATTCAACCTAGCAATCCTAATACTGGGTATATATCCAGAAGAAAATACGTCGTTCTACCAAAAAGACACATGCACCTGTATGTTCATCACAGCATTATTCGTAATAGCAAAGACATGGAATCAACCTAGGTGCTCATAACAATGAACTGGATAAGGAAATGTAGTATTCCATGTATATTTCATATACATCATGGAATACTATGCAGCCATAAAAATGATGAAGTTATATATCCTTGCGGCAACACAGCTGCATTGTTATTGTTATTCAGAATACCCATATATATCTATTTGTACAGATACAAACTGAGACAAAAGTTTCATGAAACAATATTTACTCTTGCCATAAGCAGTGCATTCTGCTAGTTTGTTTTGCAATCTATTTCATTTTTTAAGGGGATTAGTACTTCGACATATGAATTTGGGGGAGACACAAATATAGTTGATAACGGTGAGGAGTTAGACACGATAATGTGGGTAAAAATGCTAAGTGATGTAATGTTTGCGTGTGTGTGTGTGTGTGTGTGTGTGTTCGTGTGTGTGTGTTCGTGTGTTCCCAAGGCCCTGGGATGAACTCAGTTGTGCGTTTCTAGATACTGTTGACCTACAGCTTTGAAATGGGCCCATGTCTACCCTCCTGAGTTGGAGGCTTTAAAATGCTCCCAGGTGTCCTTGCCATCAGGGCACAATTCTGCCCCCAGCCCATGCAGCTACTGGCAGGTTGTCATACAAACCAAGGGCTGACCTGCTACTTATACTTTTATAAATATTCAATCAAAAGACAAATGATGTTTTTCAATTCTGAGCAAGGCTTTGCCATGACAAACAACTGCTTCTCAGTTTGTTTGGGGAACATTGAAAAACTAAGAGTTAAGAAGAGAAATGGAGCAAACCAGAGAAATGCTTTGGAAAGACCTTTCAGAGAACAGGAATCTCCAGGGTAAGTCAATCTTGGGGGTAGAAAATATTTCTTCACTAAAGGAACATAGGCGAATAAGAATTATTTTCAAATCCCAAATCCTGGATTTTCTTATTGCACTTGGTCTAATTTGCATAATCATATACATTTGCATGTTATTTACATTTGCATATTATTTTCTATGGACTTGAGAAACCCTGACCACTGTAATTATGAAAAATACAGACTGAGTCTGTTTTGGTTTGCTTTGTTTTGTTGTTGAGCGAGAGGAAGTGTGTCAGTCTTTTGTCCTATTTGATTACCGTTGTATCAAATTTTGCTGGAAATAAGTAAGTCAGTAGATGTGACTGGAAAATAATTCCTTCTTGTTTTCTTTTGGAGATTTGGCTACTAAGTTTATGAAATTTCTTGATATTAAAACAAAATGAAATGAAGGCCATTCAAATCCTATATTGAGGGACAAACTGAAGACTGGGACATGGAGTAAGAAAAGAAAATCACAGCTGCCTGTCCTTGCAGTTGGGGCTTCCCAACAGCTTTGCCGTCAGCTCCATTCATATACTTTCCCTCAGAGAGACTTGAGGCCAGCATAGAGCATCAGCCTCCAGGCTAGGAACAAGCACTTTGAATGGGAGAAGTGAAGCACAATGTTTGAATTGGCACTTAGTGGACACATTGAAGAAGGTGAGGATGAGCTGTCCCAGAGACAGTGATGTTTAAAACTCTTTAGTGGTTCCCCACTGTCTTCAGAATCAAGTTCAAAGCCCTAAGTCCATTTTGGGGCCTAAACCCCTAAGTCCTTCATGGCCCTGTCTGATGAGGTTTCTGGCCTCCTCTCCAGCTTCTTGCCTCTGCTTCGCTCTCCCTCCTCTTGCCTGCCTCTATCTGTTCTCCACGGAGCAACCAACGTGGTCTTTTAAAGCCACTAAGACCCTCCAAAGAATTTGCATGGTTTTGAGAATGCAATCCAGACTCTTTCACATGCCCTGCAAGTCCCCATGTGGCTGGGCCTCTGTCTACCTTGCCAGCCCCGTTTCTTACTGTCTCTCCCTTTCTCCGCATTTCAGCCACATTGCCCTCCTTTCTGTTCCTTGAACACATCAACTCTTTACCCCTTGGTGGCCTTTGCAACTTCTGTTCCCCCAGCCAGGAACACTTTTCCAGGTGTTCCCTTCTCACCCTCAAAGCCTTTGCCAGGTCACTGTCCAGCCAGCGAGTCTCTCGCTCTCTATCACATTACTGCTTTCTATTCCATTCTCTGAATTGATCGTGTTGACTTATGACCCCTAGAATCTGAGCACCCTCAGAGCAGAGACTATGTCTATCTTGTTCACCAGCATACTCCCAGTGTCTAGATTGGTGGGCCTAACATAAAACAAGTTTCAATAAAAATTAGTGACTCAGTGAATGAATGAATGTATGAGAACCAGTGGTTCTCAAACTTGAATGTGCTACTTTGGGAGGCTGAAGTGGGAGGACCCTGGGCCACGTAGCGAGACCCCTTGTCTAAAAAATAAAATTAAAAAATTAGCTGGGCATGGTGGTGTGCACCTATAGTCTCAGCTACTTGGGAAGCTAAGGCAGGAAGATTGCTTAAGCCTGGGAGTTGGAGGCTACAGTGAACTGTGATTATATCACTGCAGTCCAGCTGAACAATAAAGCGAGACCCTGACCTTAAAAAAATTAATAATTAAAAAAAATCTTGAATGTGCATCAGAATCACCAAGAGGCTTGTGAAAACAGGTTGCTTGCCCTACCTCTAGAGTTTGGATTTGGTAGGACTGGGGTAGGGCCCGAGAATTTGCATTTCTCCCAAGTTCCCCGATGACGCTGAACCTGTTGGTTGTGGGACCACAGTTTGAGAAATGCTGGTACCATCCATAGCTAAGTGCTTGAATTCTGGGCTCACGTATGTTTAATATTTCATGACTTTGTTCCCTGTCTTCTTTTCCTAGAACATGGTTTCCTTATTCCTTGGGCAAACCTCCCCACCTGCTTCAAGATATGGGATGGGCATCACTTCCTCCAGAAGGCCATGTCTGATCCTTAGTGCCCAAATCTCTGCCCCTTAGCACCTGGTGCAAAGGGAGCCCTAACCTTTCCAGGCTGCACTGGGTTAACCCTGCACATTAACTGGATTTTCAGACCACAAGTCTTCCAGAGCCTGCATTAGTCATGTCTGTAGGCCAGCTGGAAGCTCAGGGATATTCCCTCTGAACTCTGAGAGGATATGTGATGCCTCTGAAAATGAAGTCAAACCCACACCCTGGGCAGACCTAGACTTCCAGCTCACTTTCAGGCCTCATTATTTCCAGAAGGCTTTGCCCACAAGCCTTCTTTTTCCTTTTTCCTTTTACCAACTCAACCCTTAGTTACATTGTCTCCTCCCCTTTGTCTCCAATGTTTAATTTCTCCAGCTTGTGCTCAAACCTAACTGTTCCATTTATTTTGGTCAGCCTTAATGTACTATAATAACCTGCAGAGAGCACTAGGTCACTTCCTTGAACTAGGTCGGTAAATGCTAAAATTGATTGGTGGTGGAGGAGGAGAGAGAGAAAGAGAGAGGGAGAGACTTTCTAATGGGTTCTCAAATTCTAATTTTATCTTCCTAAATACTGCTCTTTGAAGCCCCCTCCATTTTTCCCAATTATTCTGAGAAATCTCAGTGCTATTCCCTTGCCTACAACAAAGCTAATACATGGGCAGAAGAGCGGGGTTCCCCGGAGGCCCAGCCTGCAGTGAGGTATCCCATGGCTCAGCTGTCTCTGAGTCCTACTGATGCCCATGCTTTGGAAGAAACTCACCTTGCTGTGGTGTTGGAGCTGCACCCAGCCTCCGTAGCCAAACCTCTGCAGTGGGGAGAAGCACAGTTAGAGTCACGGAGCAAAGACTGGGCTACAATCAAGGGGCATCCTTAGCGCAGAGGATCCTGAGCTCCATCTTTCAAGCACTGTCTTTGCATTTCCCCCACACCCATGTAGCACTTATTCAACATTTACAATTAAATTCACTTACCTTTTTCCTCCAATATATTTATATAGGAAGAAAAATTCTGTATCTCAGCAGTGCTGGTTTTGTCTTTTCCCCTAATGCAGCTTGAATTTTTAAAATGAAGATTAACATGAAAAAATATTTGTTCATGTACCATCTAAAATCATTTCACAGGCCAGCAGGAGTACATCGCCCCTAAGGACCACTGTTTGGGAAATACACTGCTCTTCAAACTGTGGGTTGCAATCCTTGAGTAGATTGTGATATTGGTTTAGTGGATAGAGACTCAAACATTTTAAAACAGGAAATAGTGTAGGTAGCAGATGCTGTTGGTGTCCCACTCATACCCCTTTGCTTTGACACTTCTGTGCATGGTAGCCCACTTCCGTCAGCCAGCGTCTGCATTTCATTGGTTGAGGCTTTCCCTTGGAACCTGCTTTGATCAAGCCATCCTAGCATGTCAGAAGTACTAGAAAATTAGCCCCCTGCATCCCCTAAGACCAACGGCCCTTAACAGTAATTGAAGGAGTTGTATATAAATACACTGAACACACCATACCCCACCCCTCGGTCAGGATAACTCGGAGATGAGGCACACATTCTGCTCTGGAATACAAACCTTTCACTGGCTGCCCTGTTTTCCCTGTCTCACTTCCCCACTCTACCGGTGTTTCCTGGGATCACCTCCAAAGCAAACTACTTGCATCTGAATTCTTGTCTCAGGGTCTGCTTTTTGGAAAACATAAGAGAGTAAAGGATGGAATGGAATAGAATAAATTAGGATGTCTCCCATGTGGTAATGGTTTCATAACACTTTTTCTTCCCGTTTAATGTATATAAATGTTTGTACTGAGTCACAACGTAAAATAGATTTCTTCCTGGGGATCATGCATAAAAACTGTTGAAAGCCACTGTCTTAAAAACATAGGTAAATATGACTCAAGTAACTATTGGCTTTGTCATATCATACCATCATATCATTATTCATTCTTCACGCTTTCATGGAGTCTCATCTATGACCAGCCTTACTAGGGCAGAGAAAACACAAGTGAAGGGCAGTTCCAGCCCGTGTGAAACAGAATCTTGGGAGGTTAAGGCTGGGGTAGACAAGGAATCCAAGGGCTTCATCATCGTGTGTGAGAGGCACTGTGACCATGATGCACAAGTGCTCTGGGGGCCTCAGGGAGGGAGCTGACCTACACCTTGGGCTGCGGTATTGGGAGGGAGGTTGAAAAGCTTATCCTGGGGTCAGATTGGAGAGGATCTTCTAGTGTTCAGGATTTCCACGCTCCCTGCATGGCTCTCACAGTTTGATGTCAGAGGGAAGGAATGGAGGCAGGAGATACCTACATGAGGGAGATCCTTAATGGCTCTGATTTGGTCAGCAGTGATGGGTCAATGAATAAAGCAAGCTGAACATCAGCTCATCCTCTTGCCTGTTGTGGCTGGATGAGGCCAGGGTACAGCAGTTGGTTTTCATGCCATGGTATAGGGAAGTTGTCTATAGGGAGTCAGGTCTTGGTGGACCCCTTTCCCTAGCTCCTGTCACCTCTACACTGAGGGGAAGGTCTGGGCCTGGGCCACGGTGCAGTATAGAGGTGTTTGTTCTCTGTGTCTGTGCCTGGAGTCTGCCTCAACAGCTTCGTAAGGTTTGAATTAATTCTATACCAGTCTTATTCTACCTAGGTACAAGGTCTGTTCCTGAGTCCTAGCCCCAAATAATCATACTACCTTTAGTAATCTGTCTTCTGTTTCCTCCCCAGCAACATCAGCTGACCCAGTTTTGCAGGCTGGGCAGGCAAGGGAAACTATTGGCCAGAGCTCAGCTTCCCCTCCCTGCACCAGGCTCTCCTTTGCCTGTGCCCACAACCCCTGCTCCCACCCTTCATGCATTCAATACTCTTGTATTCTTTCCTTCTTTCCCCCTAGAAAATACTGCCAAGTCAGGTGTGTTGTGGAAGGGGTGGAATATGACTTTAATTAGTTACACTTTAGAGTAAACTTAAGACTATGTGCTCTCAAACTGGAAATTTGCCATTGAACTTTTATCCTTAATGTAGAAGAAAAGGTTTTATTTCCTTCTTTCTTTACTGCCTGCTTTCTCCCTCTTGTTCCTCACTCTCTTTCTTTCTTACTTTTTCGTAATTGTGTAAGGAACTCTACTCCGTATATTAGGTGAGAGAAGTATTCCATTTGGGGAAGGGCAGGGAGGTAGGAAAGGCCGAGCAGAGGGATCTTCCCACATGCAACAAGTTACTTACAAGGCCCTTGACTTTGTTGGTGTGAAATGTCTCCAAGTCACTGTTTCCTAATGCATATTAATAAAATGATGCTAACAGGAGTGGCTAGGACATAAGGATTTTTGGGGATTAACTGAGATAGTGCATATAACGTTGCTGACACCAGGCCTGCCGGTGGACAGGGCTTCATTCATGCTAACAATGATGCTGATGGTGATGGTGGCGATGGTAGGGGCACGAATGGCCATGGTGGAGGGAGTGAGGTGGAGGTAGTGGTGTGGCTGTAGTGGTGAGTATGGTGGCAGTGGTGGTACCTGTGATGGGTGATGGTGATGGTGGTGGCAGTGATAGCCGTGGTGATAGTAGCAGTGGGGATGGTGGTGGGGGTGGCAGTAGTGACGACAGTCTTATTCCAACCCCAAATGGAATACCCTGGGGTTAGAACTAAGGAGAGCTGTGAAGAAAAGAGCCTTTTGTCACTCTGTGTCTGTCCCTCACTCCTTTTCCTGGAAAGCATAAAGTGCCAATTTACATGACAGGCCCCTTGCAAAGACCTAACTTATTTAGGGCAACTTTATTCTTCTCCAGGTCTGTGCTTGACATAGCCCGCCATTCTCATCCTAGGTTGAGCTGAGCTTGGGGTCTCAAATTTATGACCCTGGGAATGGTTTTGGTCCAAGCATATGCTGGGAAGTATTTACAGTCTGAAAGTGTTTGACAATAACCAGCGTCTCATAGGCATTTATGAGCATGCCAAATAAAAAGCAAATTGAAAACATTCCAGGGAATTCAGTTGTACATATTGGACCTACTTTATAAGGGCTCTGCTCTCATGACATCACCTCTGGAAGGCTGCGTCTCCTAATACCATTGCCTTGTGGGTGGGGGTCTTGACTGAATTTTGGGGGAGACACACACATTCAGACTGTAGCTCTTTCTAGGCCTCAAAATCCTTGTCTGGACAAGGAGGTGGATGCCCTGAAGCTTGGAGCCCTGCTTGGAGGGCCCACCATGCTAGCTAGCTCTCTCAGTGGGAGAGTACGGGTGGGCAGTGTCCTCTAGAAACCACCATAGTGGTTTCCAAATCATTTCATGTGATGTTCTTTCATACTCAAATAGAGAAAAAAGCTGTAACATAGGAATTAGTGCTATTAGTGACTCAGGGGTGGGGTATGGTGTGTTCAATGTATTTATATACAACTCCCTCAATTATCTGTTAAGGGCTGTTGGGCCGAGGGGATGCAGGGGGCTAATTTTCTGGTACTTCTGACATGCTAGGATGACTTGATCAAAGCAGGTTCCAGGGGAAAGCCTCAACCAGTGAAATGCAGACACTGGCTGATGGAGGTAGGCTACCATGCACAGAAGTGTCAAAGAAGAGGGGTATGAATGGGACACCAACAGCATCTGCTACCCACACTATTTCCTGTTTTAAAATGTTTCAAAGATGGCTCAGTATCACTTGTATTTTTCAATCCACAGTTTCTACCACCCATCTTACCTAAGATACCAATGGACAAAGCAGTACTTAACATAAACATCCTTCTATGAGACAACTATGAAAAGAAAATAGTTTTCTTTACTTGCACAACAAACCACATTTAATTCAAGTTCAGGTTAATTCATTTTCCCTCACTTGGGATAAAAAAGATGAAACATTATCAGTGGTGTGAAAGTACTGGCAGAATGCTGAAGATTGGATAAAACCTGATAATAAGCCTGAACAAACCTCTAGCCAATTTTACATTTTCTTTATGTTCCTTACCTTCCTCTCTTTGTATTCATTCAAAAGTTCTTAATGACAAAAGGAAATTTTCATCTTTAGAGAAACACAAAGAATATTCTTTAGGAGATGTCACTGTGCAAAAGCTTCATGTCACTTATTCTAGGGTTTTTTGATGTACCTACTTCCTAGTTCTTCATGACAAAGATTTATAGAATAGAGAACATCAAACACTGAAGGTTTCAGGCAGTATCCTAAAATAGACTAAAAAAAAATTCACAAAGCTATCTCTTGGTGCTTCTAAAACTTATTTTAAACATTTTGGAAAGGAGATATATTTTAGAAGTCCTCAAAGCCAATCACATTTCATTTTTAATAGTCTTTTACTTAAAACTGTGACTTTAAATTCTGTAGTTGGTATGTATCTTCCCAACAGCTGAATATGTGATTTTAAAAAAGGTAAATCTGCCTAACTTAAATTGACCAGAAATTTTAAAAAATGCTTCATTTGAGGGAAAAAAGGGATTCTGAGAAAGTGCTTATTTCTTTGATCCAATGTTCTTTCAAAATAAATATAAAAGTCATTTTTAATAACTAGGAAATCAGAGCTACCAAATAATTTAACCTCCCCGACCCTGACCAAAGCAGATAAACTTGACATCTAATTCCACAAAGAAGAGAAAGGCATTGCGAAACCCTGGAGAAGTTTCAGAAATAATTCAGCAAATTAGTTACCATTACCTTTTTTAGATCTGGCCATTCTTTTGGTAGAATATGACTATGGATGTCAATTTTCATCACCACAGGATCGGTGAAGCATGTAAGGATAAAAGTTTTGTCAAGAGACCTTTGTGAAAACTGTGGGGTTAACTGATTTACTTAGTCCTTTTATAGCCACCTTCAGGCACCAGTCAGTAGGCCTGCCCAGCCCAGTCTAGCTCCATTAGAACTGCCTTATTAAGGTTCAAAGTTCTGTTTATTTGTTAACCAAGCTTTGGGTTCAACACTCTTTGGTAGTCAGGACTCTTGGCACAAAACTTAAAAAAAACAAAAAAACAAAAAAGAAAGAGCTGTACTCGACTGTATGAGGTCAAAAGCACAGCAGGATGTTTAGACTTACAGCAGGCCAAAGAGGGACTAATTTTTCATTTTAAATATTTTAAGTTTTATAAAGCTATATAGTTAATAATTAAATAGTTTGTAGTTAAAAATAAAACCATGTGGAGGGCTTTTACAGAAAAAGGACAAATCACTGACTCATCTTTTCTTACCTTTCCTTGCACTATTCAGAAGCAGCCAGTTTTTATGCTTTTGCTTTTTGTTCAGTTGGTTACTTCCATATCTTTAAATAACATTTAATAATTGGCTTGTTCATGAAAATTTGGCGTGTTGAAAAGTTGTGGGGAAGTTTCATATTTACTTTTAAATCACAGAAAGAGTCCATTCTTCATATATGTTTTTTCCTCCAGTGCCTTTGTCTTGAACTCATTCATTCATGCATTTTTTTCCTTTTTTTTTTTTTTTTAATTTGAGACACAGTCTTGCTGTACTGGCTAGTCTCAAACTCCTGGGCTTGAGTTGTCCACCCGCCTTGGCCTCCCAAAGTGCTGGGATTACAGGCATGAGCTTAATTCATGGCTTTAACAGATATTTATGGAGAACTGCTATGTGCTGAGGATGTAAGGTAAGATGATACATACGCTGTAATGGATAATTGCACACAGCCTAAAGTATAGGAGAAAGAAGATAGTAGCCATTTCCACTTAGCATTGTCAGAGCAGTCATATAGGGCTTCCAATACAGCAGAAAGTGGGGCTTATGGTCATGCCTCTAAAGAGAGCCTGAAACAAAACAGCTCTTGATTGTTTTGTGTTTACCCTTTCCTCTTCCTGGAAAGCTTAATATGTTCAAGGGACCCCAGGTACCCTGGCAAATCTTTCAACCTGACTTGGATACTCCCTTCCACTCAGACTCTACAATACATAAACCGAGTAGTCAAAAAGCTTCCTTCTGTAATTCAACTAGATTCTATATAAATTATAACAAACAGCTTGAAAGAAAATAAAAGAACTCCTTGAAATCCATTTTTTGAAAAGGTTCAGTGAGCTAAAACTGAATGAGTAAGCCTTAAACTAACATGGAGGCACTTGCTAATACCGAGTAAGTAAGTGCGTGCAAGCACTTTTAGAGCACTCCCAATGGGCTAGGTATTGGTCCATGAATTTTAATAATAGCAGTTCACTTATTACTCGTAACATTCCTATGGAGGAAGAACTAGGACCAATATTCATTTTATAGAAGAGGAAACTGAAGCACAGAGAAGTTAAGTAACTTGTTCATGGTTACACAATAGTGTGTGGGAGAACTGGAATTAGAATCCAGACAGTGTGGCTTCAGAATCCTAGAGATTCTGGGGTTAATATCCCACAAGGGAATGGGAGATAATAATATGGGCTTGTACAAAGCTGAAATGCCCTTATTACACTAAAAGTCTTGACAGGTCTAGACCCTTAGGGAAAAAGTAGACTAGGAGAAAAATCCATTGGCCCAGAAAGGGAGTCTGTTATGAAATCTGTTTTCATTATGAGGGGGAAAAAAGAGAAGAAATAAGTTTTCTCTGAGAAGTTCTTCAAGAATTACTATTCAAGGTCACCCACTAAAATTTTAGTTAATGTGGTACTAGGTTGGTAATGCTCGTCTACTTCCTCTCACCCTGTCATAGTCCATTTAGTGTTGCTTTAACAGAATACCTGAGTCTGTATAAAGAAAAGAAACTCATTTGGCTCACAGTTCTGCTGACTGGAAAGTCCAAGAATGTTGCACCAGGAGCTGTTTGGCTTCTGGTGACGGCCACATGCTGAGTCACAACATGGCAGAGAAGCAGAAAGATGAGCATATGTGTACAAAGAGAGACAGGACAAAGGAGACTAATGAGTTTTATAACTACCCACTCTTGAGACAACTAATCTATTCCTCTGAGAATGAATCCAGCCTCATGAACTAAACCAGTCTTGTGAGAAACCCATCTTAACAGCCTAATCACCTCTTAAAAACACCACTTCCCAACACTGCTACATTGGCAATTAAATTTTAACATGTTTTGTTAGGAAGAAATTACATCCAACCCATAGTACTACCCTTGGCCAGAAAAAGGAAATGTAAATCCTCTCTGAAGAAAAACATCCCAATTCTATCTCCTCAGTATTGCCACAGATTAAACATCCCCCAAAAATATTGTCTCATGATAAAAAATTCTACACACAGGAAAAATGTCACTATGAGCAAGAGTCCACAGATATAATAAATAATAGATTTAAACCTCCAGGAAGGTTTACCAAGTTTGAAAAGGAGCAAAATGAAACTTAAAAAATGAAATAAAAAAATTTAAAATACTCTATGGACAGGTTAAACAGCAAAACAGATGTGGCTAAAAATAGAATTAATGAAGTGGAAGAGAACTTTCACACAGAGATAAGGGAATTGAGCATATGTGAGGCACAAAACACAATGGTTAGAATAAAAAAGTTTAAATGGAGTCTAACTGTAGTGCTAAAATAGAGGAGACAGAAGTTGGAGAAGAGATATTCCAAGAGATAGTAGCTGAGAATTTTCTGGACCCAATGAACCAACAGATGCAGTAACCAAAAACTGTATCAAGAAGAACTGACAAAAATTCATTTGTAGAAACCTTGTAGTGAAAAACTACAGAACAACGAAATAAAAATAATATCCTTTGAGCTGTTAGAGAGAAAGAAAGAGAATGCCTCCAAAACTCAGGGATTAGACTGACAGTGTACTTTCTACGGCATTAATGAGATCCGTAGGGCAATAGGATAATATGTTCAAAAAGCTAAGGGACATTAACTGTGAACTTAGAATTGTACACCATGTAAAATTTTAACAATGAGGGAGAAGTAAAGACATTTTTAAATAAAAACCGAATTTCTATCTACAGAGCCTCACTTAAGAAATTTTTAAACGACGTACTCCTAAAAGAAAGAAAATGACTCCAGAAAGATGGTCTGAAATGCAAGACTGAATGGGGAACAAACAAACTGGTAATCTTATAAGTAAATCTAAATATATTAAGTACTACTAATACTACCACCACCAATAATAATAATAGTAATGTCTGTTTTAAGGAGTTAAGACGCTAGCAAAATGTTATCCAGCTGCATCTTTGGCATGCTGTACCAACAGCGAATCTCCTAAATTTACCATCTTTTGCAATCTGGATAAACTGAGAGTTTCTTAAATCATTAAGTCCTGCTTTCTTTTAGTTTACTATTTTATCAATCTATATTTTCCTTTTGCATGTAATATAAACAAGAAGAAACTAGGATGAATCTTTAATACTTTGCTTGGAAATCTCAGCTAAACATCCAGTTTTATCACTTACAAGTTCTGATTTACGCACAACTGTAGGGAACACAATTGGTCTAAGTTTTCTGCCACTGTATAACTCACTTTCCTCCAGTTTCTGACATGTTCTCAATTTCCTTCTGAGCCCTCACCACATTGCCTTTAATATCCATGTTTCTACCAATGGTATGTTTATGATGATTAAGGTGTTTTCCAAGACAGGATGTGTTCTCTCTACCAGGCTCCTCACTTCCTTCGAGCTCTCACTGGCAGAATCTTTAACATCCATATTTCTACTAACAGTCTCTTCAAGGCAATCTAGGATTTTCAGTATTCTTTCACCCTCTGCCTAATGTCCAATTCCAAAGCTGCTTCCACATCTTTATGTGTTTGTTATAGCGGTACTCCACTTTCAGGTACCAAAGTCTGTATTAGCTTCCAATTGCTGTAGTAACAAATTACTGCAGACTCAATGGTTTAAAACACATGAATTTATTCTCTCATAGATTTAGAGGAAAGAAGTCTAACATGGGTCAGCAGGGCTATTTTTCTTCTGGAGGCTTTGCAAAAGAATATTTCCTTGCCTTTCTAGCTTCTGGAGACTATCTGCATCCCTGGCTCCTGCCCCACAAGCCCCATCTTCAAAGACGTTGGTGCAGCATCCTCTAGTCCTCTCTGCTTCTATCACCACCTTGCCTTTTAAAAATTCTAACTCTCCTGCCTCCTTCTTATAAGGGCCTATGTAACTACATTGGGCCCACCTAGATAACCCAGGATAATCCTTCCTAAATTACATTTTAAAAGCCCTTTTTATCATGTAAGGTAATATATTCACAGGTTCTAGGGATTATAATGTGGACATCTTTGAGCAGGTGGAGGGGGACACTTTTCAGCTGCCCCTAATTAGGCATTGTAAAATTTCCAGAGTAACTACTAAAAGAATACAAATAGAACATATAACTTATAAGCCAGTGAAGTGAAAAATGGAATAAGAAAAAAGAATTCAAAAGAAGGCAATAAAAGAAAAAACAGAAATATTAGGGCAAATAGCACAAAATGAAATGGCAGAAATAACAAAATCCAGCTATATGTTGTTTGTAAGGAACATATTTAAACTATAAGAATACACAAAGTTTGAAAGCAAAAAATTACAAGAAATTAAAAGAAGCAAATTCTAACCAAAAGATAGCTATGATAGATTTTGTTTGTTTGTTTGTTTGTTGTTGTTGTTTAAGATGGAGTTTCCCTCTGTCACCCAGGCTGAAGTACAGTGGCATGATCTCTGCTCACTGCAACCTCCACCTCCTGGGTTCAGGCAGTTCTCCTGTCTCAGCCTTCCGAGTACCTGGGATTACAGGCATGTGCCACCATGCCTGGCTACTTTTTATATATTTTTAAAGTAGAGATGGGGTTTCACCGTGTTGACCAGGCTGGTCTTGAACTCCTGACCTTAAGTGATCTGTCTACCTCAACTTCCCAAAGTGCTGGGATTACAGGTGTGAGCCACCATGCCTGGCAGCTATGATAGTTTTTTTAATCATAACATTTTATGGTAGCAGGAACATATGTCAGATAAACAAGACTGAAAAATGAAAAGCATTATTGGGACAAAAGAGAACCGCTATATAATATATAGAGGAACACTATCAACGTAAAAGACAGAGAGGGCCACAAAATAATATATAGAGAGGACCACTATAATAAAAACTAAAATATGTAATAATTCTAAATTTGTTACAAATTGCCTCAAAATACGTAATGCACACACACACACACACACAAACACAGACAGACATCACTTAACAACAGGGATATGTTCTAAGAAATGCCTCATTAAGTGATTTTATCATTGTGCAGAAATCACAGAGTACACTTACACAACCTAGGTGGTATAGCCCACTACACACCTAGGCTATATGGTGTAACATTGCTTCTAGGCTACGCATCTGGACAGCATGTTACTGTACTGAAGACTATAGGCAATTGTAACACAATGGGAAGTGTTTGTGTATGTAAATATAGAAAAGGTCCGTAAATACACAATATTATAATCTCATTGGACTTTTTATTTTTTGCATTTTTTTTGTATATGTAGTTCATTGCTGACTGAAATGTCCTATGTGGCACATGACTGTACATATGTATATATATATATATTTGACAAATTTTCCAACATATGTCTTTCAATTATTGGTAAGTCAGTCAAAAATTATCTACAGGGAGCGGCAGCAGAGCGTCCCAATGCTGGGGAACAACCAAAGAATCTCAAAAGCATTCCACAAGAAAAGGGGAGTGCTTTTTAAGCTCCAGCCTGGCCGCAGGGCTCTAAGCCATCTTACCAGAGAGTCAGACAAGTAACAACTTTTCTGTAGCTCTCACATTTCCTCCGTCTCCCTGCTTTGACCCTGCTAGAGAAAGAGATCAAGCTTAGAGTGGGGAAATGCCAGTTAGGGAAGGAAAAGAAAGATTTATATGCTCACCTTCAGGGAGAGAGGCCTTACCTTTCCATGAGGATTGAAGAGATTCCTAATATATTGTACTGAGAATTTTTACTTTCTGAACAGAGACTTGGTTTTCAATTTAAAGCAGCCTAAAGGTGAGTAGAAATATCTTGGATGATGGGTTGCTGGATGCAGCAAACCACCATGGCACACGTTTACTCATGGTAACAAACCTGCACATCCTGCACATGTATCCTGGAACTTAAAATTAAATTAATTTTTTTAAAAAAGGAATGTCTTGGAGGCTACATAGTTTTCATCCAGAGGGAGGAGAAAGACGACTTTCACTAAGCAGGATTAAAGGGAAAGTGCGAGATCTAAAAAGGTGTGTATATGACTACATTTAATGTATGTTCAATGTACCTGTAACAGAAGAAAAGATTGCTTTTAGTTTTGCTCATAAAGACAGGCAAACCTTTGGGCTGAACTGGCAGGAGGTTAGACACAGTTTTTATGAGCAGGTAACACTGTTTCTGTTCCCACTGTAACACCAAAGAAAGTGAAAACCAAAAGGAAAACTGTAAAGATTTCATCTCTACATTATAAATCAGATGGCTTTATACTGAATGTTCCTTAGTGGAAAAGGCAAGAGATCCTTACATTGTTCAGTAGTTGCACTGCATAAAAATAAAGAGGTTTAGATCATGTCTGAGTAGCTCCATCCTCTTGGCCCTAACCTGATGACTGAATCAGCTCAAATACCAAGGTTTGACTTTCGACTCCACTGCCTATTAGCTGGAAAGCCTTGTGTAAGTTATGTAGTCTCCCCATAAAATTAGGATGATAATAGAACTGATTTTATAGAGTTTCAGTAAGCATTAACTTGAGTCATGTAAAGCTATCAGCTCTGGGTTATGCCTGGCACGTAATCCAATTATTTTTTAGTCTACCATGTACAAAGACAAGCTCGAAGTCTGGTACCAGTCAGTTTAAGAGAATGTGCTTCCTCTTTCTTGGGTTATATTATATAAGAATTCTGGGTTTATGTGATCCAGGAATGTGGGGTTGGGGAGTGTCCTCTGTGGCAATCACCACTAGTGTGTTTTCTCTTGGCCAGGTCTGTGTGATCCACTTGAATGCGAGAGCCCCGCTGATTGAAGGGACCACTTCTGGAGCTCCCGTTCCAAAATGGGATTCTTTGCCCCGACACTTGCTCCTCTATCTTGTGTTCTCTTTCTCAGTGAATGATATACTATCCAAGCCAAAGTCCCCCTTCTCTGCCTCTCTCTCTCTCTCCACAATCAATAAATCACCAAGTCTTTTTATTTTAACCCCTTTGCATTATCATAACCCCCTTTTATAGCAACCCTGTTCCCTTGTCTCTAGTCTCACTTTCAGGCCCTCATTGTCTCACTCCAGGATTTTTAAATCATCTACGAATGGTCTCTGACTCTAGTCTTGGTCCATAGTGATCCATTCAGAAGACTCTCTTGGCTGGTATGTGATCTCTCTAAAACCCAAAATGATCACATCCCCTCCCAGTGTAACACTTTTCATGGGTTCTCACTTCTAAGTCCAGGCCTTTATGGGAACTAAGGGCTCCGATGTCCTTGTCCACCTCTCTTGTCTCTGTGTTTTGCCACTGTGCCCTATCCCACAGTCACAGGAAGCACTTTGTGCCTAGCAAATGCAGTACATTCACCCTTCTGTCTTTATTTATGGCTTCCTTGGCCTCTGATGTCTGGACTGACCTTTGCCTGCCCTTCTTTCTGCCAAAGTTACTTGTATCCATTATTCAACATTTAGTTTAAACATTGCCTCCTCTGTGAAGCCTCTCCTGACTACTCCCATCCTCTAATATTAATAGGAACCATATCCTCCTGGAAGAGTTAGTTGGAGAAGTGGGAGTACCAATGACTCACACAAAGCAGTGAATGATTTCAGTTTTATCTTCAAAGATACCAGAGTCCCTTTCTGCTGCCTTTTCCCAGTCCCTAGCTTTTGATGCCCAGAGACCTTTTAGCCTCTTTCTCCTCCTTATTAATACTTGCTATGGAACAGGAGCTGATTTCAGTCTTTTGTACTTGAGTTTGAATTTGTCTATATCTGGGCATTGTTGATTAAGGTTTTGAGTAAACACCATGGGGGACAGGGGCCATGTTTATCTTGGACTACATTCTCAGTGAAAAACAGTTGAGTAGATGCTTGTGATGGTTCATTTTGTGTCAACTTGGCCAGGTCACAGCACCCAGATATTTTGTCAAACATTATTCTAGATGTTTCTCTGAGGGGTTTTTAAGGTGGGATTAACATTTCAGGCTGGGTGCGGTGGCTTACACCTGTAATCTCAGCACTTTGGAAGGCCGAGGCAGGTGGATCACTTGAGGTCAGGAGTTTGAGACCAGCCTGGCCAACATGGTGAAACCCCATCTCCACTAAAAATACAAAAATTAGCCGGGCATGGTGGCAAGTGTCTGTAATCCCAGCTACTCGGGAGGCTGAGGCAGGAGAATTGCTTGAACCTGGGAGTCGGAGGTTGCAGTGGGCCAAGATCGCGCCATTGCACTGTGCACTCCAGGCTGGGCAACAGTGTGACTTCATCTCAAAAGACAAAAAAACAAAAAACATTTCGATCAATAGACTTTGAGTAAAAGAGTTTACCTTCCATAATGTGGATGAGCCTCATCCAGCCAGTAGAAGTTCTTAACAATCATGTGAGCCAATTCCTTAAAATAAATCTCTCTCTAGTCTCTCCTTATATGTACACACACACACACACACACACACACACACACACACACACACACACATTATTGGTTGTGTATCTCTAGGCAACCCTAATACAGTGCTTTATATACGTTTGATAAATTTTTGATGAGCGAATTCATCATTAAATAAATAAACATGAATATGTGGGTAAAATATCCTTTCAGGAATATTTCTAAGACTCATGTGAAACTGCTATGTAAGAGATTTCAGCCCTTATTCAATATCATGGAGCAACAGGTGCCATTCTTAGTGTTTCTTTGAACACTCTGGCCCTTTTTATATTTAGTCAACTGAGTGTTAAAGGGTAAAAACAGAGACCAGCTCTTGGGTTTTGAGCTTTAAAAGCCTCACTTTGAGATGGGCATGGTGGCTCAAGCCTGTAATTCCAGCACTTTGGGAGACCAAGGCGGGCAGATCTCTTGAGGCCAGAAGTTTGAGACCATCCTGGCTAACATGGTGAAACCCCATCTCCACTGAAAATACAAAATCAGCCAGACATGGTTGTGCATGCCTGCAATCCCAGCTACTCAGGTGGCTGAGTCAGGAGAATTGCTTGAACTTGAACCTGGGAGGCGGAGGCTGCAGTGAGCTGAGATCATGCCACTGCACTCCAGCCTGGGTGACAAAGCGAGACCTTCCCAAAAAAAAAAAAAAGGCCTCACTTACAGTGATCTGTGGGAAGACTTTGAGCCTTAGACTTGGGAGGAACCAGGGTTGAGACTAAATTTTCACTTAATAAAACTTTGCAGACCAGGCAGAGGGGAGTCAAAGGACAGAAGGGAATGTATGGATACTATGAGTCCCTGAGGAGGGCCTCTCTGAACCCTGCCTTCCAGGGCCAAGCTTCAGGGTGGGGTGGGGAAAGAAACCCCAAGTGAGCTGGGGGATTTTGACCTAGTAGTAGAGGGAACCTGAGTCAGCAAGAAAAAGAGCTGAATGTTGTATGTGGACCAAGAGGGCTTTAGATAACTAATCAGTGTCTGAGGCTCAGCAAGGTAAGACAGCTATAGAGTGGTCCTAAAAGAAGGGTGACAGTAGCTGAAAGCTAGCCAGCCATGAAAGGGCTTTGAGGTGAGGTGTGAGGGATGACCCAGCAGGCACCTGTGTGTGTTGATGATGGGAAGTGAACCCAAACCAGACACCACCTCTGACTGCTAATGCCATGGGCTACAAAAGAGAGTAAGAGAGAGTCTGGGGAAATGATTTAGAGCATGAACACTGGCATAAACTTACAAATCTGTTTCTTTGGGCAAATTATTTAATTCTCTATGTATCAGTTTCTCCATATGTAAAATAGGACGATAATAGTAGAACCTGTCTTGGGCTGTTGTAAGAATTAAAGGAGTTAAGTCGGGGAAGACATATGAAACAATGGTTAGTGGCATATAAGGGTTAGTCATTGTTTTTCATATTATTATTGTCACATAAGCCTGCCACAATTGATTTTTTTAATTGCATTTTAGGTTATGGGGTACATGTGAAGAACATGCAAGATTGTTGCATAGGTACAAACATGGCAGTGTGATTTGCTGCCTTCCTCCCCTTCAGCTATATCTGGCATTTCTCCCCATGTTATCCCTCCCCAACTCCCCATCCCCCACTGTCCCTCCCCTATTTCCCCCCAACAGACCCCAGTGTGTGATGCTCCCCTCCCTGTGTCCATGTGTTCTCATTGTTCATCACCCTCCTATGAGTGAGAACATGTGGTGTTTGATTTTCTGTTCTTGTGTCAGTTTGCTGAGAATGATGGTTTCCAGGTTCATCCATGTCCCTAAGAAGGACACGAACTCATCGTTTTTGATGGCTGCATAATATTCCCTGGTGTATATGTGCCACATTTTCCCTGTCCAGTCTATCATCGATGGGCATTTGGGTTGGTTCCAGGTCTTTGCTATTGTAAACTGTGCTGCAATGAACATTCGTGTGCAT
>CAUYLG010075310.1:0-34563 GCA_963573385.1 Cacajao melanocephalus | reverse complement strand
TGGGGAGAGATAGCATGGGAAGAAAAGCCAGATATAGGTGAAGGGGAGGAAAGCAGCAAATCACACTGCCACGTGTGTACCTATGCAACAATCTTGCATGTTCTTCGCATGTACCCCAAAACATAAAATACAATAAAAATTAAAAAAAAAAAGAAAATGCAAAACGTGAAAAAAAAAAAAAAGGAAATAAATAAAAAAATTTTTAAATGAAAAAAAAAAAAATGACGGGCTCACTTTCACCTATTAGCCTGGAAAAACAGGAGCGAGTGGGTGGCAGCAAGTGTGGTGGGGCTGCAGGCCGCAGGGCGGGCAGGCGGGAATGCAGGTGGATGTAGCAGCTTGAGAGAGGGACTGGACAGGGCCTAGGGAGTAGATACGCGCATGCACTCAAGGCAGTGGGACCCCTGGTGCACACTGGAGAGACTCCCCCAAGGCCATGGGGATGCACCCACGGAGGGGTAGCACAGGTGCAGGAGACCCCTAGCATCACAGAGCAATCTTAGCAATTGTGCTAGTCAGGACAGGAGACACAGCATGAGGTTTAAACAGAATGCCATGCGTGTAGATTACAGACATACACAGCAGAGCAGTGCTCACTGTGAGGGACACCTACCAAGCATGCCTATGAACACAGGCTGGTCAGCTAGGGGAGAAGGAGGGGGAAGGTGAATGATGATGAATAACCAAAAAGAGAGGAGGGCGGGGCGCATGGCTCATGCTGTAATTCCAATGCTTTGGGAGGTGGAGGCGGGAGGATGGCTTGAGTTCACAAGTTTGAGACCAGCGCAGGCAACATAGGGAGACCCCATCTTTATAAAAAATTTAAAAAAATTAGCCAGCAGTGATGGCGTGCACCTGTTCTCTCAGCTAGTTGGCAGGCTGAGGTGGGAAGATCACTTAAATCTGGGAGGTTGAGGCTGCAGAGAGTGATGATCACAACAGAACAAGACCTTGCCTACAAACAAAAAAGAAAAGGAAGCTTTCTGGGCTGATGATGCTCATTAGCTGTAAACTGAGGAGCGTGGTCGATGTGGCCTCCGTACCCGAGGTCCGTTTCCAAGCATGAAGCACATGCAGAGCAGTCTCAAAATTGCAGGACTTAAAAAAATTAACCTAGTAAACGAATTCTAAAATGTATACACAAGAGAAAGTTTGTTTAAAAAAGCGAAGTCTGTTTTGAGGAAGCCAAGCAAAGAAGGCCAACTTGCCCTAACAGATGCACACCACCCTGCAAAGCCACAGTCATTAAAAAAGAGGCTGGCCCAGAAACCGTACATGGGTCTAAGCACCCTCCCGGGCCAAGCACAGGGCAGCTGCCTTCTTCATGCACGCGGTGAGTGCTGAGCACAGACTCCGTCCCGGCCCTGAGCCCAGTGCTGGGCACAATGGTGAGCCCAACAGACACGAGCCTGCTTGTGTACTCATGCTCCCAGTGCAGGGGACAGAGGGGCAGAACGAAAGAGTTACACAGTCAGTTTGGAACCTTGATCATGAGCTGTGATGAGAAAGAGGGAGGTAGTCAAGGAAGTCTTCTGGGAGAGGTGGCATTTGCTCAAGGATGAGTGTACAGCAGTGAGGGCGCGTGGCAGGAGTGTTCCAGGATGGAGAGGGGTGTATAGGGTCTTGCCCAGCAACAGGAGGGTGGGATGAATTTGGAGAGGTGAGGCAGGACCCACCGTCTTGGGAGGGGCCTGGAGATCCTAAGGGCTTGCTCTCTACATGCCGTTTAACCCCACAAGCATTCTGTGGGGCGGTCTTTCCTTCCCACAGCTGCCTCCCAAGTCATAATAAACTCATAGGGTTTTAGAGTCAAAGGGCCCATACTCCAGATAAGGAAACTAAGGCCCAGAGAGATGAGACAGCTTGTAGAGGAGTGGGAAAGAGGGTCTTAGCAGACAGTGCGCTGGCTCCCAGGCCTCCTGGCCTCGTTAGCCCTGGTGCCCCAGCAGGTGGGAACCCAGCCCAGTCCCCTCTCAGGAGCCCAGGGCCTTGACTTTAAGCAAAGCTACTGGGGGTTTAAATACTATCATTGATTATTGTAAGTGGGCTTATGAGCCTTATCGGCTTAGAATTGTATCTGCTGGAGAGCTGTTCATCTTAAATAAATATGTTTTTAATAATCTCTGAGTATTTATGGAGCATAAAGCTGTCAGAGAAAACGGAGACAACGATTCCCGAAGTCACTTACTGTCCGGATCTCAGAGCCGATTCATTATGAAAACCGGCTCCCAGCAGGATAGCAGCTTCGCTGCCGGCAGCAAACGGAAGACCTGGGTGATTATCATCTCAGATTTTTTAATAAGCTGGTGTTGGTTATTTAACCTACAATAACCACTTAATAAATATAGTAAATTACTTGCAGGTTGGGAAATATCCTCTACTCCTCCTGGCATCTCCCAGAACCACCTGTGCCCTGGAGCGTTGACAGGAAGTCCCAGGAGAATGGTCCTCCCTCAACCCCACTCTGCCCAAGCCACCACTGCATTGGTCCAGGGAGTGGCCCACGCCCTGGGCCTGCCACCTAGGCCTCTGCTTTGGGGGGCACAGGGTCAGGGTGGGGTTTGGGTGGAGCAGAGGCAGGCTGGGGCCCCCTCTCCCGGCTTTGTGCCTCCAGCTGGGATGGGGGCGCCCCTTTCCCAGTGCCCACAGGGAGGCTGGGGCCAGCCAGGAGGTGGGGATGGTTCTCCAGGGCCCACTGGCCTGGCAGGCTCCTCCCCACTCCCTGGGCCAGGCCGCAGTGTCCAGACTCCTCTCTGAGTCCCTCTTGGCCTCCCTTCTCCATAGTTGCCTGTAAAGCGCACTCACCCATTGTCCATGCTCAGCCACAGCACAGAAACACTCACCAGCACCAAAGGACCCTCTTGTCACTGAATGTATGCAGCAGCTGCTGCCCCACTACTCCTGCTATCACCTGCCATCTCCTCTCACAGTCGCTCAGCATTTACTGTGCCTGGTGCCATTCTGAGCTCTTCACACAGATTCACTCATTTTATTCTTCCCCCCAGGCTAGGGGGAGGCATTATTGTTATTTCCTTTTACAGATGAAGAAACTGAGGCCCAGTCATTTGTCCAAGTGGTGAGTGTCTGTAAGGGGTACAGCTAGAGGACAAACCCCAGCCGTTAATCATGTTCCAACATCTCCATTACTGCAACCCGTGGACCATAATGTCCTAGTTATCTATGAACCATCCCAGTGTTTAAGGCTCATGTCTCTGCTCAGGCTGCTGTAACAGAATACAGCCATGTGTCACTTAACAACGGGGATACGTTCTGAGAAATTTATCATTAGGCGATTTCATCATTGTGTGCCCATCATAGAGTGCCTGTCCTTAAACAACCTAGATGGCAGAGCCTGCCACATACCTCGGCTTTGTGGGATAGCCTGTTGCTCCTAGGTTACAAACTTGTACAGCGTGCGATGGTACTGAATACTGCAGGCAATTGTAACCCAATGATAACTGCTTGTGTCTCTAAACATAGCTAGACGTGGAAAAGGGAGAGTAAAAATAAGCTGTAAAAGATAAAAAGTAGTATACCCGTATATGGCATTGACCATGAAAGGAGCTTGTGGGGCTGGAAGTTGCTCTGGGTGAGTGAGTGAGTGAGTGGTGAGTGAATGTGCAGGTCAAGGGCATGACTCTGCACTACCGTAGACTTTATAAACTCTGGACGCTTAGGCTACGCTACATTTATTGAGAGTATGCTTTTCTCTCTTCAATAATAAATTAACTTTGCTTACTGGATAACCACCATCAGCAGTGTCGTTATGTGGTACATGACTGTACCACAAACTGGAGAGGCTTAAACAATGGAAATTAATTTTCTCACACTTATGGAGGCTGGAAGTCCAAGATCAAGGGCTGTCGGTTCAGCTTCAGATGAGGGCCAGGTAAGGGCTTCCTGGCTCGCAGACAGCCACCTTCTTGAGTCTTCACATGTTGTACTCACAGTGTGGCAGGAGTGTGATCAAGTTCTGGTCTCTCCTCTTCTTGTAAGGACAATAATTCCACCAGAGGCCGCACTCTATGGCCTCATCCAAGCCTGAGTACCTTCCAAATACCACGCCTCCAGATCCACTGGAGGTTACGGCTTCAACAGATGAGTTGGGGGTGGGTGAGTGTGTGTTTGTTTCTGTGTGTGTCTCTGTGTGTGTGTGTGTGTGTGTCTCTGCATCTGAGTGTGTCTGTGTGAGTGTGTGTCTGTGTGAATCTGAGTGTGTGTTTGTAAGTGTGTGTCTGCCTGTATCTGTATGTGTGCATCTGTGTGTGTCTGGATATGTGTCTGTGTGCATTTTGTGTGTGTCTGTGTGTGTGAGCCTGAGTGTGTCTGTGTCTATTTGAGAGTGTGTGTCTGAGCATCTATGTGAGTGTCTGTGTGTCTGAGTCTGTTAGTCTGAGTGTGTGTGAGTCTATGTGAGTGTGTCTATGTGAGTGTGTAAATGTGAGTGTATGAGTCTGTGTGTGAGCATGAATGTGTGTCTCTGGGTATGTCTGAGTCTTAGTGTGTGTATATCTGTGTGAGTCTGTGTGTCTGTGTGTGTGAACCTAAATGTGTCTGAATGTGTGTGCGTGTCTGTGTGAGTGTGAATGTGAGTGTATATATCTGTGAGTGTATGTGTGTGTCAGCATGAATGTGTGTCTGAGTCTGTGAGTGTGTGTCTGTGTGTGAACGTGAGTGTGTGTGAGTGTGTCTGCCTCCTGCCTCCTGGGCTTGCTCTCGCTCATTCCCTCTCCTCCATTCCTTTCTGCTATTGACTCTTCTTCAAATCACTCCCAGGTTTTACATTTTTCTCTTATTTAAAAATCTAGAAGAATATAGCAC
Organism: Cacajao melanocephalus; assembly: GCA_963573385.1. Classification (NCBI taxonomy): domain Eukaryota; kingdom Metazoa; phylum Chordata; class Mammalia; order Primates; family Pitheciidae; genus Cacajao; species Cacajao melanocephalus. The sequence continues at coordinate 29,742 of CAUYLG010075310.1, read as the reverse complement.
ACATTCAAAAGTGTGTAAAATGTGTATGAACAGTTTTAAGCATAGTAAAATGAACTTCAAACGCATGGGAGAACGTTTTCAGGCTCTGGCAACCTCCTGTTTGCCCTCTCGGTCCACACCTCCCACCAGCCCAACCCTGAGCGACTACCGTGGAGTCCCTTAATCACTCCCACCCAGGAATGCAGCCTGTATTAGAAACAGATTGCTTAGGCTTTCTGGGTTTTTTAACTTGATGTGAATGGAATCAAACCTGTGTATCTTCTGTGGCTTGAATCAAGCGACGCTGTTTCTAAGATCGTTCTTGTTGATGTGTGTGCCTAGAGATCAACCTCTTCGGTGCCGCGTGGATTCCATTGTTTGAATATACCACTCCCTACTCCTCATTCCATTGTGGGCGGACACAGGAATTGCTCCAGGATTCTTTTCTGTTGAAGAACAATGCTGCTGTACGCATCTCAGATGCGTTTCCTGGGGTGCACACCTTCCTAGGGTTGGTCACAGCATGGGAATGGCCACCGTGGTTCAGAGTAGGCCCCTCCTGTGGCCCTTCTACCAGCAGGCAGGCCAGGACCTGCCCCACACCCTTTTCCATTTCCTCCTTGTCCCCCTCCCCAGCTTCCATTCCCTCCCCATTTCCCACAAGGGTGGAATCAGACACATGTTGCTATATCCACCGTGCTTGACCAGAGAAGCCTGGTGCGGAGGCTGTGATGTCCCACAATAGGAGGGGAGCGCCTCGTGCCCTCCTCAATCACCCTCGCTGCCCGGGCAAGGCATCTCTCTGGGCTGTGTCTGCCCTTCCCTCACAGCAGAAGCAGGCAAACTCTGTTTTTCTGTCTCAACCAAACCATCGTCCAAAATACAGCCCCTGGTTGAAGAGGTCCTGATGCTCCTGGGGGCAGCCCTCTTTGGGGCAGAGAGCTGCATGAGCTCTTGCTCCCCCTGCTCTCAATTCCTGATTGTCTTCTGCAGGAAGCCAGTCAGAAAATGGTGGGGAATCAGTTCTTTGTTGCCAGTTTTCCAGGTGGTTTGTAAACACTCCCAAGGAAATGCTTCTCAGTAATGAACAAGGCCCCTGTGCAAGCTGAAATTGTATGGGCAATTAACCCCACTGGCCTGGCGCCCAGGAGGAACACCCCCGGCTGCTGCCTGCTGCACAAGTACCTCCGTAGGAGGGGGTCCAGGGTCCCTGATGTGAGCCCCTCCTCTGCTGCTTCTCACCTGCGGGGTGTCAGGCAGGGCGGTGGGGAGGGGCAGGTTGGGGGCAGTCTCGGCTGCATGGGGGTGCTCTTCCCTCTACTGCTGACAACTCATCCACCCTCTCATGGCTTGGGATTCCTGGTGGTTTCTGAGGTTGGGGAGACCTGATGGCCTCATTTGGTGTCCCCACCACTAGGCAGCCCCCTAATGGAGGCATCTGTGGACATGGGTGGGCGGGGGCAGGTAACTCAAGTTGATGTGTGTCAGTGACACCCTCTGTGGTCACCGAGATGACAGTTACAGCCATTTTAAGCATAGCATTCAGACACATGTATGCCTGGCAGGAATCACAGGGACTACTTCCTCCCAAGAGGCTCTTTTTCATTAGGGAGGAAAATCCTCGCCAGACCTCTCCCACCCCCAGGATGGCCTGCACCACTATCAGCTGCTGGAGGCTATGAGGCTGTGAATCTGGCATCTTTAAGCCTTGGTGATGAAAGACTCCTTCAGGAAAGAAGAGAGTAGGGAGGCTGAGGGAAGGTAAGTTGGGCATTAGGAGGTTGAACAGGAGTTCACCAGTACGAGAAAGGGAAGACAAAACAAGCTGAGGGAACAGCAGGTGAAAGAGCCTGATGTATTCTGGTAGTAGCAAAGGATTAGAGGGTCAGGGTGTGGTGGCAAGAGTGGGGACCAGGTGAGGGGAGTGGCTGGGATCAGCCTGGGGTTCTCAAAAGTCTTGGATTCCCAACTGTGGGCCACAGAGAATAATTTGGTTTCACCACTCGGCATAGGACTCCTCAGTTTACTCTCTTGCCCCGTCCCTGAGTCTCCAGGAGTACTGTTGGGCCATTTCCCCAACATCCCCAGGCCCTCTTTAAACATCACTGCCATCTGACAGCACACCCCTACCCTCTGTTGCTGAGATCACTGAAGGTTGGAGATGGGGGAGCAGAAAGGAAGGGCTGAGGGACAGATTCTGGGTGGCTGACAGCTGGGGTCTAACTTGCTCATGACCTTGGAGACATCACCTCCTTTGCTGAGCCCTTGCTCACCTGTCCATAAGTGGATGGCAACAGGACTAAGGTCTCCTAAGGTCCTGTGTGGACTTCGGGGGCTAAATCCCTGTAGGGCTTGGCATGTGGAAGGCACTTAGATCCATGTGTTCAACATCCAAGCCATGATTCCTGAGCAGTTGGGCACTGGGCATGGGGCACACAGCTGGGACTCAATGCACAAAGTCCCTGCCCTCTCGGAGCTGACAATTATGTGCACAATGAGGCCATTCCAGAGACAGCTTTGGGAAAAGTTAACAGGTCAGTGTGTTGGCAGCTGGGGTGTCGGCTGGGTGATCTGAAAGAGCTTCTTTGAGGAAGTGACAAAGGGCTGAGACCTGAGTGACAAGGAGGAGCCAGCAGGACAAAGCACCCCAGGAAGAGGGACTAGGGAACAAAGGCTTTGAAGCGGGAGCATGCAGGCATGTTCTGGGAACATGGAGGAAGCAGGTGTGGCTGAAGAGAGTGGGGACAGGGCAGCTGTCATCCCTGCGGCTGTGATTATTGTTAGGTCAAGCTCTGTGTTGGCCCTGGCAGTTTCTCTGCGACCAAGCCCTGTCCAGGGTGCTGAGAGGCCAGCACAGGGCTGCAGCCCATAGCCTGGCCACTGGACCAGCCAGCTGTGCTTGACTGGCTTCACCACTACAGCTGGGCAGCCTTGGACAGGCAAGTCTCAAAGCTTCTCTGTGAGCTGCTTTTTCCTCTGCAGTGTAGGGGTGACAGCTAGTGCCTACCTGCTGCAGCTGTCACATAAGAAGAAAGCCAGGCATGTAGAAGGCCCATAACCCACACAGCAGTTACTGGTGACTGCCCTGCTCAACCCTCCTAGCTGTGCAACTTGAACAAGTCTCTCACCCTCTCTGAGCCTCCTGGGCCTGGTGCTGGGAGGATAAAATGAGGAAAGGTACCAAAGCAGCTCCCTTAACCCAGAGCTGGAAATGCTGGCTCCCTGGGCTCTGGGGCCTTTGCCACCTTAGTACGGTGGTGAATGGGAGCCCTGGCTTTGTGGAGGGTCTCCCTCCTTGCAGAGGTAGCACATCCATGTCCATTTGGTTGGTGCCCCCTCCCTGTGACCCATGAGCTGGACTTCAGGGCACAGGTAGGAGCTCTCCTGGGACCCGGCCACACTCCTCACAGGAGCCTCCAGGAGGAGCAGGAGAAAGAAGTTATAAAAACGCCGGCAAGTAAAGTGTGAGGCCTGCTCTTCCCCATCAAGAGTGGGAGCAAGAGCCTCTTTGCCATAGGATTCAATTTATTCCCATCTGGGCCCTGCTGTCTCCATCAATTCGGCTAATAAAGAGAGGTGGATGGCTATGACCTGGGCTTCCGTGGAGGCCTCTTCTGAGCTAATTAACCAGCCTGAGCAATCCCTTTTAATACTTCTGTACTTAATGCCCTAAAAGGGAAGAATGAACTGGGGATGGGGGAGGGGGTGGGAGGCTGCAGCTGGTTGGGGGAGGGAGGAAGGGGAACTGGTCCTCCTGATACCACCTGGGGAAGTTGGGGAGGTGGAGCACCCACCCCAGAAACTCAGCTTACAGACCCTGAGTTGCAAGCCTCACTGCCAGAAACTCAGTTTTCTCATGTATGAAGTGAGGGCGTGCTTGCAACAAGGACAGATTGTTGTGAATGCATGCCCCCAATCTGTGAGATAAACTCAGAGAAATACTGCCTGTGGATATGCTGCCATGTGCACACAGCACCTCTGGGCAGGTCCACGGGAGGCTGGGGGCTCACTGGTCTCTATGGGAGGAACGACCTGGAGGGCAGAGGCACAGGGAGACATCAGGCTCAGCATTTGCTAGCCCTAGGGCCCTGGGCAAGCACCTTTACCTCCCTTTCCTCAACGTTTTCATCTGTAAAATGGGGCTAAGAACAGTGCCTCACTGAGGGCTGTCCTGAGGACTGCATGAAATAGCATGGTAAAGCACTTAGCTGCTTCCTTAGTAAATACTACCCATAAGCCACAGTGATAATAGTTATTGTTGTGGTTTAAATTCTTACCCAGTGTGTCTATTAGCTATTAGATGGCATCCATTTATTTTAGAAAACACAGAGACAAAATCCCATTCCCCTGGGAGTCACAGGATTCCTCTGTGCATGCCCAGTGCCAAGCCCAGGGCTGGCTGTTCCTTGACATGCACTCTGGATATTTTCCAAGCCCATGACACCTGGCATGCAGCAGAGAAGGTGCTGCCCTGGTGACTTTGCCAATGTCTCTGGACCTCTCTGTACCTGTGTCCCCACCTGCAAAATGGACTTATTTCTGTTCACAGCACTGCTCTTCCCAAGGCCAGCAGCCCTTACCCCTTTTGCAGATGGACTTTCTCCCCAGCTGCAGGGGGTACTCAGCACACAACCTCCACTTGTCAATGCCTCAGCATCTGCCTCAGCTGCAGGAGCCACTTCAATGGAGGCTTTGACCTCCCTAGAGTAGTCACACTCAGCAACTGAGCAAGAAGGGGCACTTAGCCATTACAGCCTGACAAGGAAGAATCTGGCACGATATTCACATCAACACTCACTGCTGGGTTGATCGAGGCTTTGCTGGGCCTGTACTCTCTTTTGCAACACTTCTGTTCTAGTGGGGTTCCTGAAATAAACATGTAGAACACACCTGGGGAAAACCGTGGGGTTTCAGTGCCACCTCTAACCCAGGTGTGTCTCTTCAGCTCGCGGTTCTCCCTGACCTCCAGAGTTATGCGTCCCTAACCCCTCTTGGGCATCCTATAGGCATCTGAAGCTCAATGTGGACCCCACTGAGCTCCTGACAATGCACCAGTCCCTCCCCAAACCTACCCCTCTCACAGCCTGCCCACAGAGGGGAAGAGCTGCTGCCTCATTTTTTAGCCTGGGCTAAAATCTTAGGGTCATCTTTAGTTTGCTCTTTCTGGCATACCCTGCATCCAGTGCATCAGAAATCCCTGTGGCTCCTTCTCCCAAGTACCCAGCTCCCTGGTCCAGGCCACCATAGTCTCCTTGCTGGCCATATATGTCCTCGCTGGCCATTCAGCATCTCTTCACTGGGCTCCTGCTCCATCCTAGCCCCTTCTTTCTGCTCTCCACTCAGCAACCACAGGGCCTGTCATAAAATCTGAGCCAGATCATGTCACACCTCTGCTCACAACCTTCCAGTGGGTTTTAATCTTATTCAAAATGGAGCTCCACCCCTGGCCTGTGAGACCCTATGTAACTTGCCCTGTGGGCCTCACAACTTCACTGTGCTTCACCCTCTGCTCCACTGCTAGCTCTCTGCCAGCCACATAGACACCTTTTGCTCATCTCGTGCTGCTCAGCCTCAGGGCTTGGCACCTATGCTTGCCTCTGCCTGGAATGTTCTACAGATGTTGTCACACCCTTTGCAAAGACATCTACTCCAATACCATCTCTGTCCCTCCCACACTCACTAACCAGCTACTCCAGTCAATTATCCTACAGAGCAATAACATTCCCATATCTCGATCTACACCTACACCTACACCTACACCTACACCTTCAGCTTCACCTACATCTACACCTACATCTACACCTACATCTACACCCACATCTACACCTACATCTACAGCTACACCTACATCTACACCTACACCTACATCTACACCTACATCTACATCTACACCTACACCTTCACCTTCACCTACATCTACACTTACACCTTTATCTACACCTATATGTACATTTATACCTACACCTACATCTACACCTACACCTACATCTACACCTACACCTTCACCTTCACCTACACCTTCACCTTTACCTACATCTCTACTTACACCTATATCTACACCTACATCTATGCCTACATCTACACCTACACCTATGTCTATACCTATATCTATACCTACACTTTCACCTATGTCTATATCTATACCTCTATCTATGTCTACACTTACACCTACATCTATACCTACATATACACTTACACCTTCACCTACACCTATATCTACACCTACACCTACATTTACACTTACACCTATAACTACACCTACATCCACAACTGCACCTTCACCTATGTCTATACCTATACCTACATCTACATCTACATCTACACTATACCTACCTTCATCTACATCTATACCTATATACACCTATATCTACATTGACAACTTCACCTACACCTGCATCTACACCTATACCTATGTCTACACTTACACCTACACCTACACCTATATCTATACCTAAATCTATATCTATGTCTACATCTATACCCACACCTTCACCTACATCTACACCTACACCTTTACCCATGTCTACTCCTATACCTACACCTACATCTGTATTTTTATCTATATAGAGAGTCTGTCTCTCCTAGTAGAATAGAAACTCCATGTACTTTATCAATTTTGTTCTCTGATACATCATCAAGTATAATTGAAATGCAGTTTGTCCAAATTGAGATGTGCTGTCTAAATATAAAATGCCCGATTTTGAAGACTTAGGACAAAAAATGTAGAATAGCTCATTAGTAATTTTGTATTATTATGTATTTAAAATAATCTCACCTGTTGAATTTTGATTTGGTTAGATATGGCTACTATAAAGCTATATTTCCATTGACTAGAACTGTTTCTTAGGGCAAACTGTAACACAGTTTTTTAAAAAACATCTTGTGTTTCCCTTGCTGGAGGGTCCGGCTCCCTCTCTCTAAGGAGCCAATGACCCAACTTGGGCCCAGAGCTGTGGGCAGCAGCCTAGGAGCTGTCCACTCCTTGGTGCTGAAAATAGGACCCAAGGGCCCAATCCTGCAGCCCAGCACGGGGACTTCAGGGCAAGTCAGAGCCTCAACCTCGGACTTGTTGAGTGGTCCCAGAGGCTTCAAGAATGCCCTTGCCCTGCAAACAAGTCAGTTTCAAGCCCTGGTCCCATGCCCTATGGCAGGCACACCAACAGAAGAGGGGAGACATCCCATCCTGAAGATGTCTCACTCTCCCTGGGGAAGGCAAGGCTTTTGCAAACTAAACCTTGGGAAGATAGCCTGTAATTAGAGCAGTAATTTGTGAGGCCCGATGGCAGGAGTGGGAGAGGGTTGAGGGCAGGAAGCTCACGGCAGGCTGGCAGGGTCAGCACATTGGTGTTTTGGGAGGACCAGGCAGGCTTGAACACAGTCGGATTCAGATGGTTGTCCCTCCACTATGCAGCTCATTTCTGTTAGATAACCACATGCTGCTAAGTGCTGGGGGGTGGTGGGGACGAGACATGGGGCTCTGCCCCTGGGGCTGTCACGGGGGACTTCCTGACCCCATTTTAGGGTAAGGATTGCCTTCCTTCTTGCCTGGGCATTCTGGGGCTGTAAGGGGAGCACTGGGCCCCGGGAATAGGCTCTGGGCCCAAACCCTGGCTCTGTCTTTTCCTAACTCTGTGGCTGTGGGTAAATCACCCCAGTGCTCAGAGGCTGCCTCCCACCCTGGACTGTGGGTCGCCTTCAGACCCTGCTTTGTCAGGGATGAATGAGATAAAAGGTGATGCGTGACTGGGTGTGGTGGTTTATGCCTGTAATCTCAGCACCTTGGGAGGGAGGTCAGGAGTTTGATATCAGCCTAGCCAACATGGCAAAACCTCATCTCTACTAAAAATACAAAAATGAGCCCGGTGTGGTGGCACATGCTGTAGTACCAGCTACCCAGGAGGCGAGGCTGAGGCGGAAGAATCCCTTGAACCCAGGAGGTGGAGGTTGCAATGAGCCAAGATCATGCCACTGCACTTCAGCCTGGGCAACGGAGTGATACTCCATCCCCATGCCCCCAAATGGTGAGGTACAGGTCCAGGCAGGGCTCCATGAAGGTAAACCTCAAAATGAATCATTCCAACCTGTCTTTATTACGATTTGTTAAGATATTTTTTAACGACCTTCCATATTTTTGTCCAAGTAAATCAGTTAAAAATTCACATTGTTGGAGGATTTAGGAGAAAATGGTCCACACTTGGACCCCACTCTCCCTCCTCAGGGGAGTCTCTGGCCCCTTTTGGCTGCAGGAATGTCCTCTGCAGATCCACACTATTCCTGGCTGGGTTCTTGTGCTCTGGCAGAGGTGAACTGGGTCTCTCCCCATCCTCCAGCTCCCTCATACATCTGGCAGCCTTGTCCACCTGGCAGGGCAGGCAGCTCTCCTGGTTTCTCTCTTGTTTGCTTTCTAACCCTGAGGGGCATATTCTGATCTTACTTCCTGCTTCATCAACTATAGGCTAGCACCAATAGATACTAATTTTTATAGCTTTTGCTTTGTTCCTAGTTGAAGAAGCACAAATGAGGAACAGGAGGGGGCTTGTTGTTCTGAGTCTCAGTTCTGTGCAGCCCCCCAAATCCCAGATCTGCTGGGACAGAGCCTCATCTCTGCTTGTAGAGCCCCCACACCAGCACTCATCAGTGTGAGACCACCCACAACCCTGTGCCAGGGTTCCCTGCTCCGCTCCTGCCCTCCACAACCCAGTCTGATGGCCTCAGTTATCCTGCCTCACCTCCCAGCCAGGGCCCCCCATCCCTGTGGTTTGGGCAACAAGGCAGGAAAGATAGTGTGGCTTGATCCTATGGGACAAATGTGAGACGAGGGATCAGGCATAGTCCCTCATCAGTCAAGTGACACGAGGGCTCATCTCACTCTGTTTCAAAGTCCACAGGAGAGAGGTGATGAGGCCAATTCCCTGGCATTTGTCCAGTGAGTTTAATGTGGCTTATTTGAACTACTCATTCGACTGAGAAGACAGAAAGAGGTTCTGCCTCCTTTCTCTCTCCTATCAATGCTGTGAGAAGATAGTACCATCCCATTTTATGGGTGAAGAGACTGAGGCACAGGGAGACTCAGCAACTTTCCCATGGCCACACAGGTTGTGTAAAGGGGGGAAAGGGACTTGTCCGGGCCTGGAAGTTGCCAGCATGCCAGCCTGTCTCATTGTCTTATAGCATCTGCCGAAGCTGGTGACTGTCTCGGCTGCCTGCCTGATGCCCGTCTTCCCCATGACAACATCAGAGCCAAGGCTCGGGTGCCTTCTATCTCCCCACTTAATGCAATGACTGGTGTGGAACAGACATTCAGTAAATTGCGATTGAAGGTCTGGAAAGGACACAATCTAGATGGTGTGAAAGGCCTCTCTGAGAAAGAGACTGGGTGGTTTTTCTTTTTGTATTTTTTATTGTGGTAAAATACACATAACACAAAATTTATCATCTTAACCATTTTTAAGTTCAGCGTCATTAAGCGCATTCATGTTGTGATGCAGCCGTCACCACCACAAATCTCTCTTTTCACTGAAACTCCATCCCCGTTAAACACTAAGTCCCCATTCTCTCCTCCTCTGTCACCCACTATTATACTTTGTGTCTCTAGGAATGTGACCATGCTAGTACCTCACATAAGTGGGATCATACAGTCTTTGCCTTTTGTGGCTGGCTTATGTCATGCAGCATAATGTCCTCAAGGCTCATCCAAGTTGTAGCATGTGCAGAATTGTCTTCTTTTTGAAGGTGGAGTAATACTCATTGTGTGGATAGACCACATGTGCTCATCCTTTTATCTGTCATGGACACTTGGGTTGTTCCTGCCCCTTAGCTTCTGTGAATAGTACTGCTACAAATATGGGCATGCAATTATCTCTGTGAGATCCTGGTTTCAATTATTTTGAGTATTTACCCAGAAGAGAAATTGCCAAGTCATAGGGTAATTCTGTTTAATTTTTTTTAGAAACCGCCGTACTGTTTTCTGCAGCAGAACAGTACCATCTTACTATCAAATGTACCATTTTACTTTCCCACCAATGGTGCACTAGGATTTCAATTTATCCACATCTTCATCAACCCTTGTTACTTCCTGTTTTCTTGATAACAGGAACCCAGATGGGTGTAAAGTGGAGATGACATCTTAGCAGAGACCAGAAGATGAGAAGAGATGTGGAGGGTGTCTCAGGAAGGAGGAATGTGAGCAGGCACTTGCTGTGCTGGAGGGCAGAGGCCAGTGTGGATGGAGCTCAGGGAGGAAGGGAGTGGAGATGGGGTTAGGGGCCAGACTGTCCAGAGCCCTGCAGGCCACAGTGAAAAGTCCAGGTTTTGTAATAAGAAGCCACTGGAGAACTCGAAGTTGGAGAGTGGCATTGTTTGGTTTCCATTTTTAAAAGATCTCACTGGCTGCTGGGCCATGTTGCAGTTATCCACTGTTGTATAACAAAGTGCTCCAAAACACAGGGACTTCCAATAGCTGTTTTAGTTTGGCCACAATTTTGTGGGTTAGGAATTTGGGGAGGGCTCAGCAGGATGGTTCTTCTCGACTCCATGTGATGTCCATGGGGGATCTGGGGCTGGGAGAGCCGCCTCTGAGAAGCTTCTTCGTCATGTATCTGGTGCTCCTCGGCCATACTCTCCTTCAGGGCATGTCTCATTCTCCATGGCTTCTCCATGTAGCCTGAGCTGCATGCAGCCTGGTGGGCTCAGGAAAGTCTCACTACACGGCAAAAATGGAGGTGGTCAGTCAAGTTGAGAACTATGTCCAGAACTGGCACAGCATCACCTCTGTCATATTCTATCTGTCAGAGAAGTCACAGGGCCTAGCAGATTCAGAGAGGTGGAGAAAAAGACTTCACTCTTCTTGGGTGGGGTGGGGGTGCTGCATGTGGAATAAGAGGTGGTGTCTCGGCCACTTTGGAAAGGGTGGTCTGCCCCACCCGGGTGATGGACGATGGAAGTGTCAGAGTGAGGGGGAGGCACAGGGTGGAATTATTCAGGGGAGACCAGGGATGCTGGGCACAGGCTGGAGGCCATGGGAGTGAGAAGTCGATGCATTGGAGATGTCGGAGGCAGTGCCAACAGGATTTGGTAATTTAATAGATGGCAGAGAGGGAGGGAAACAAGTTAAAAAAGACTCCCAAGGTTCTGGCTTGAGTTACTGTATCAACTATGCCTTTTATTTAATGATACTCTGACATCTGCAGCCTTACTGACTCCAGAAGGACTGTCCTTCCCAGGGTTATCCAGTTCCTAGAGATAGCAAATAACCCACCCAGGGGCACACCTCTCCTATCTCCCCACCAAGCCACCTAACTCAGTGCCCACTCTGCTAACCACCTCCTCTACTAGGCACTCACAGGGCCCACCTGCCCTGATCACCAGGGCCAGAGACCAACAATGGGAGACAGCCCTTCTACCCCAGAGCCTGCTGAAATGATTCTACTAGATCACCCTAAGCCTACATGCCCCATCTCACCTGTTTCTTCTCACAGAAAGCCATGCTTCCATGTGCAGCTTTCATGTCATGGCACACCTTTCTTCCTGAGAACTGTGAGTAACAGACTATCTTTTCAATGGCAGTCAGCTCCTGATGTTGGCCTTACCATACCTACATAATAAAAGACCTACCTTTCGAAATAGTCGGTGAGATCAAGACACTCTGGGTATGTGTGTCTGGAGAAGGCAACCTCCTCTCTTGGCCAACCAGCTGCTTTCTTTGGCTCTCTGAGCTGGAAGGGAAAGGGCAGAGAGAGCCCAGGCTGTGGGTCTGAGACCGCCCATCTCCTCCCACCTGCCCCTGGTCATTTCCCTGGTGGGAGAGTTCCCAGGTCAACCAAGTGAGTGACAAGAATCAACCCCCTTCTCCAACAGGTGGGTCAACTCAATGGATGGAGAAGGTGTGAATGGGTTATTTTTCTTAAATAAAAAGAAGCTATGTTCCTGTAGTTACAGCTACATTAGAAAGCGTATCAGGAGAAACTAGATATCTCGAATTCTCCTGTCTCTAACACAATGACTATTGTTCTTTCTCCAAGATTCATCTTTTCATTTATTTGTTCAATGGACAGTTCCACTTGCTCCCACCGCATCAGCAACCTACCTGGCCAGATGCGAGTGCTGGCCATGGGCAGGGTTGGGTGGTGGTCTTTCAACCTGACATCCCACTGGCACATTTCCTGTGTTGCCAAGGGTCCCCTAGCTGGCAGTTTCATCTGGCTGAACACTGTCATAAAAGGAGTGGGGTGGGCTCCTCTGCAGCTGTTGAGTGCAATGGGTTGGCCACAGCCATAAGAGGGAAGTCCGAAAACGAGGCCAGGTCCAACATGCCATGAGTGAACAAACGGCCATGGCCAGGCTGCCAGAGCCAAGGGAGGGAGGCCGAGGGCGCAGCCAAGTCTAGGAGCCAAGTCACTGCGGTGGCCGAGCTGGTAAGTGTGCACCAGGATGCAGGAGCCCTTCTAGGTCAGTCCGGGGCCAGCTGCTCTAGATTATATTTAGCCTGTGCTGCCGAGGACAGCGGGGGGACCGGGGCACCCCAGGCCCATGCACCATACACTGCTTAAGCGTCTCTGGCACTGGGCATGCAGATAGCTTTCCATTTTGAGGGCCCTATTTTAAAACATTTCAATTAATAAAAAAGAGAGGAAGGGGAAGCTATTATAGAATAAAGGAGAACAAGGAGACCTACAGCAACCGAATGCAATACCTTGATCTGTTTGCTTTCCGATTCCAACAAATCAACTCTAAAAATATAGCTAAAGGCATCTGAGGAGATTTGAACATGGGCTGAGAATTAAAAGATATTAAAGAATTATGAATGTGTTGAGTGCAATGATATTGTGATTAGATTCTTAAAGTCCTTATCTGCTACAGACGCAAATGGAAATATTTATGGGTAAAATGATGTGATGATGTCTGGGATTTACTTTAAAATACTAATAATATTGGCTGTGAGCTTTTAACTGTTGAAGCTGGGGGGTGGCACAGGCTTCATTATCCTATTTGCTCTACTTTTGTGTAGATTTGACATTTTCCATAATAAAATGCTAAAAAAGTGCTTCAACCAATATATTCTCCTTCCTGGCTTTTTTTGTTCTTTCTATTGCATTGTTTCCTGAGGATGAATTCCCAGGGGGTGAGATTACTAGAAGCAGGGGCTTCAGTGTGTTTTTCTGGCTCTGCATGTGCTGTCAACTTGCTCTTCCATGGGACAGGGTGGATTTATGCTGCTGTGCGCACGGGGGCCGTGGAATCGACCGTTGCTGGGCAGCCTTGCTGGCACTTATTTCAGTTTTCAACTTTCACTAATTCAGTAGGTGGAAAAATGCCATTATTTTCATTATTTCCTTTCCAGGTCTTTGATTACAAGAGTGGGTAGAATGTTTGCCCCAGTTGGCCACTAGCTGCATTTCTCCCCTAGGCCTACCCACATTTAACTAGGGGAACTTTTGTTTGCAGAAATATTTGTAACCTACGGATACAGTTTAGGTGTTTGTCTCCTCCAAATTTCATGTTGAAGTGTGATCTCCAGTGTTGGAGGTGGGGCCTGGAGCAGGGGGTTTGGGTCATGGGGGGTGGATCCCCCCTGAATGGCTTGGCGTCCTCCCTCTGGTAATGAGTGAGTTCTAGGTGTATTAGTTTATGCAAGATCTGGTTGCTCAAAAGAGCCTGGCACCTCTCCTCCTTTCTCTTTCTTTCCACCTTTCTTGCCACTTGATTTCTACATGCGCTGGCTTCCTTTCTCCTTCTGCCATGAGTGGAAGCAGCCCGAGGCCTTGCCAGAAGCAGATGCTGGCACCAGGTTTCCTGTACAGCATGCAGAATTGTGAGCCAAACCAACCTCTTTTGTCAATTACCCAGCCTCAGGTATTCCTTTACATCGATGCAAATAGACTAAGACAGCTACGGATGACATGGACCCTCTGCTCTTTTGTTGCAAATGTTTCCCAATCTGTTTTTGTTTCTAATGTCCAGAAAGTTTTTATGTTTACATTGTTAACCGCATCTCTTCCTTAATTTCTTCAATTTCAAGATAGGTAGGTGGTAGGTGTTAATACTCTCATATATGTGCCAAAGCATCAACTATGTTTCCACTAGGTTTTTTATGATTGGATTTCTTATAGTCAAATCTTTATCTACGTTTCAATGAGTCTGTGATGCAAAGTGTACATCCTTCTTTTCTATTTTCAAAATTGATCTCTAGCTATCTCAGCATCATATTGTAAATTATTTTCACCTTCACCATTATTTAGTCTGGAGTGTTTGTGAATGATTAACTCCTCATGTATCCAACAGGTCTCTATCTCAAGGCTCTGAATTCTCTTCTCCAGCCTCATGTCTGTCTCTGTGGCAGCACCACATGTTGCTTGAATCACTGTTACTTTAGAGTGTGCCCTGACATCTGGCCATCCTGGGGTTCGCACTCAGTCACCTCAGACTCCAACAACAGTCTCCTACTTTCCCATGCTTCCACCAAGGCCCTGGACACGGAGGGAGGAAACCCGGGTCTGAATTCCAGTTTCTCTGTGAGCTGCATGTGTTTGGGCAGGTCCCTTAGTCTCTCTGAGGCTCAGAGCAATCATGTGACTTGTCAGCCAGGTGAAATGCCTGCCCTAACAGGTGCTCTATACATACCTGCATTTTGGGATTTTAAAACTGTCCCTGGAGATAACCAAGCCTGCAACTCAGGTGGGCTTGGGAGGAGGTTGGGCATCTTCTCCAGGGTGGGATTGGTTGTCATCCCTCTTGGCAAATGCTGGGGATGCTCTGATGAGGGGTCTCTGCCAGCCTTCAGAGGCGAAGGTCTGGCTATGACTTGGGTGAGGGCCACCAAGGCACCTCATCCCCGTGTGAGCCATAACAGCTCACGGCTCTGTTTCCATGGTTACTGCCTGGGGATGAGATCACCTTCTGGCTCACAGGCCTGGGAGCACTAGGAATTCTGCCAAGCAGGCCCTCTGGTGTGCGGCAGCTAGCGTGGCTGGCCGTGGGGTGGGGGTGGTGTGGGCTGGATGTCCCTCCTGGACAGCAGGGGTGAGGCCACAGGTGGGGGTGTCATGAATCTGAGCCAGAGAGGCAAGCTTGTCCAGCCAGGACCATGTAGCTTGTCAGTTCTGGTCCTCCATGAAGCAGACACTGAGATGGAATGAGGTGTGCAAGAGATTGAGGGAAACACCATTGGGGAACATAGGGAAAGGGGGTGGGACAGGTGGGGGAGCCTCAGATCAGGACTCAGGGACCTGAGGAAGAGAGGAGGGGGCAGGAAGAGCCCCAGGCTGCAGTGTGGCTCTGAGAGAGCCTTGGCCACACTCCCCAGAAGGCCCCAAAGCTCAGATTGCCCAGGGAGGAGCTCCTTTCTCCAGGATTCATATTTTCATTTATTTGTTCAATGCTCCAGCACCCACTAGCCATGCTTGATCCTCAGCCTCTGTGTGAAGCTGCCGTGGACCTTGAAGGCACAGGAGCTAGGGGCTATCAGTCAACCACTTCCTCCCAGCAGGCTCTCTCCTGGAGTGAGCACGATTTACCTACCCCTTGGAGCCATATCTCACTCACTGCTTGGCCTTCTGGAGTCCCCAGCCTCCTTTTGAGTGCTGATGGGGGTGGGGTGTTGGCCTCAGAGTCACCCCATGCAGGCAGAGAAGCAGCAGCATGCCAAGCCCAGGGAGGATGTCACCCCCTCCCTAAGCTCCACCTCCTGGTACCAAGGCTCATAGCCCCAGTCCTATGCAGGGGAGATGCTGGTGGCCACACTGAGGTTCCCAGGACAGGGTATGGACGGAGGGCCCTGGGGCTGTGCTAGGGAGGTGGTGGCCATGCTCTGTGAGAAGGGGCTCTGTGTACTTGATGTCTGCCAGTGGGAGATGAGACCTCAAGCTGTGTGCCCATGTGGAGGGATTTTGGGGGAGACATTGGGGCACAAGGAAGTCTCCTGGAGACCTGGACTGAGGGCCGGGCTGTGGACAATGGGGAAATTCGGAGAGAGGAGGCATGAAGCAGGATGATGAGAAAGGAGGGCCGTGTGAGCAGAGGGTGGATGCCGGGGCATGGCAAAAGAGAGCAGAGGGAGAGGATGGACACAGGGCACTCAGAAGGTGGAGGGTGCTCTGGAATGCTCCAGAGGAATTTGGGGAGACTGCTCCTGTTCATGCCCACTGTGGGCTGGGTGCATAAAATAAAAACAGAGCTCCTCTCAGGAGCCAGCTGGCCCCCTGGCCTCTCACTCCCCCTGGATGCCCCAGCCCCCTTTCCCCCACACATGGGCCTCTCTCTCTGGGACTCGCAGACATCAAGTGCACAGAGCCCCTTCTCCCAGAGCATGGCCACCACCTCCCTAGCACAGCCCCAGGGCCCTCCCTCCATACCCTGTCCTGGGAACCTCAGTGTGGCCACCGGCACTGCTCAGAGCCTCCACACTGCTATTCCCTGGCCAGAACACTTTTCCCACACGGCTCCTACTCATCCTTTGGGTTTCAGCACCGGCATCCCCTCCTTGCAGCCCCAGTCCAAGCTGTCTGCTGTGTGTTGCCCTCTGCTATGTGTGGCCCTGCCTGGTGTTCTTTGTCACACTGGCCATGGCTTCCAAGTGTCTTGGTAGTGTTTTTGTTTATCACCTCCTCTCCTATGGGTTTGTCACCTCCAAGGTGACTTTGTTGACCTTGTTCATGACTATAGCCCCAGCTCCTAGAGCACACCTGGCACATAGCAGATGCTTGAAAGAAATTTGTCAAATCACCGAATCCACGTGCCTTTAAATCCTTATCCGCGGAAGTGGGGCATTGTATCACTGGACTTGATTTTCAGGGAGGAGGCAGAGGTGGATGGAGAGTTACCTGCCCATGGTGACTCCATCGGCGAGAGGCTATGGCCACTCCTGAGTTGGTTTCCCACTTCCTTGCTGAGTGGCCTTGCACAGGCCATCCACCCTCTCTGGGCCCCAGTGTGGACTGTGTGAGGGGGGGTGAGAAAACATCCATGGAGATGCCCTGTACAGGGCCAGACAGCTGTGAGCCCCCGTTCCAGGCCACAGACTCACAGATGCCTGGTTCTGAGTAGCTCTGCCATGTGTCAAGGTCGCTCTTCTAACAGCCCTGCTAGAGTGGGGGAGGCCTGATCTTGGAAGCGCCTCTGCAGGGAGAGCTGATGTGTGAGGGATTTATGGATGCTGCTCGAAATGAAAAGCAATTCAATTCAATCCCAGGGTGGCAAGAGTCTTCCTGGAGCCTCACTAAGTGAGTCTGGAGCAGTGATCAGTGTTGCAAATCTATTAGCCGTGCTCGGCATCTGGGGCCGCCGCATGCATGAGTCATCGAGGTGGGAAGCCAGGAAGCTGCAGCGTCCAGCAGGCCACTCATCAATTAAACTCTCCATTTAATTAAGACATAAAACATCACCCTGTGTGTCTGCCAAAAGGGCCAGACACCCAGGGCTGTGGCAGCCCCACAGGCAACCCCCCTGCCACCCAGCTCCAGACACCCACCCAGCTGTGGGGTCCCCGAGGAGTCTCTTTGTCCATTTCTCTGCCCAGGACTCGGCATGCCTCGTGGAGGGCACTTACATGCTGCTGGTGACTTACAGCTCACTCCTCTGTCTCTCTTACATCCTGGGCAGGATAGCAGAGTGGTCAGGTATGCCTCTGGGGTCAGGCTGCCTGTGTTCAGGCTACTTAGCTGCGTAATTTTGCTCCAGTTCTGAGCCTCTCTCTCTGTGCCTCAGTTTCTCTAGCTACACATAGAAGGATGGGACTAGTATCAGAGCAGGGTTAATTTGAAGATTAAGTGAGTTAATGTGCACAGAGCATTGGGGACAGAGCCCAGGCTGTGGACAGTGTCTCTACTCACTGCTAGGAGAACTCCTCCCAACCTTCCCTGTCTCTGCTGCTGGTCCTTTGATAGTCAGACCCAGTGGGCCCTGTGCCTGTGCCTCCAGGGACCTCTGGGACACACGGGACTGGATGTGGGGCAGTCCTGTCTAGCTCACCTCCTGCACCGGGAAGTCTGAGGAACAGGCCTGGCTCTACTCACCCCCCATGTCTCCAGTTCCCAGTACAAGCCCTTGTGTAAGTGTGGGCCAGCAGGTTTCCCGGGTGAGTGAATGATATGAATAATTCCTTCTTTGACTTTTGTGGGCCTCAGAAAATAAGATGAAGATAGATGATGTGCTACAAAATTGCCATCCCTGGCATCAGGCGGATCCAGTCAAAATTCTAGCTCTTTTGTGTGACATCCTTCCCATCTCTTAACCTCTGCATTCTCATCTGCAAGTTGGGTGCTGCACTGTGCCCCCACTGCCAGCTCCGCGTCCATTCCTCCCTTTGTCCTTAGTAACAGACATTTTTTTTACAGGAGGAGTAGTAGTTGTCTCAGCATAGGTGAGAAGAATCCCTTTTCCAGTCTTCTTTGCAACTGGGGGCAGCCTGGAACTCCTCTGGGACCCAAGAAGCCAATGGAATGTCTGTGGAGTCTTCTGGGGGCTCTGAAAAGTCAAGCCTGGCACCGGATCTTCCTTCCCCATTCATGGCCTTGAATTTGGCAAACCAGAGCCAGCCTGCTGAGAGCAGAGGTAGAGCCAGCTCCTGCCTGCCTCTAGACCCCTCACTGGATTCAGCCCACAAGAGGCTGAAGACTCTGTGAATTGAGGTCTTCTGTTTCTTAGAGCTGAGGGCATCTCACATAAACCCAGCAATGTCTCCCCACCCAGGAGCACACAGAGTGCCCACCCTGGTGCCCTGGATGAAGCAGGTGCTGGATAAATGTGTGTCCACTCATGCCCAGCCTGGCTCACTAGCCTGCTGGCCCACACAGGTGCAGGAGAAGCAGGTGAGGCTCCATGCTGTCAGCACAGGCCATGGAACCTCTAACTGCTGCAGCCTGCCCACCAAGGCCAGCCCAGAAATCTCTAGTGTGTGGTATCATGGGAGAGAGAGCCCCAGAGAGGGAAGGCAAGGTGCTCTATGGGCCCAGCAGCAGTCACTGGGGATCAACCAGGGAAAGTTTGGCCTTGAGCTAGCCTGGCAGATGGCATGGCTTTGTCATGAGAAAATTTAAGGGAAGGGCAGTCCAGGAAGAAGGTCTGCAGGTAGGGGAGCCCAAGGCAGGGCTAAGTATCCATTCCCAGCACATGGGGGTATGGAGGACCTGTGGTAGGGCACCTTGACAGAGCAGGTTAGGGTGGGAGCGACTGGATGGTGGGGTGCATTCTGGTTTCATTCTGTCAAATGGCATCCCCACACTTCCGCCATCTGTGTGTTTTGTCATGGTGTCATACCACCTACACTATTGTTTACTTCATACACACTTTCAATTCGTTTCCCTTTTATAAACCTAAACAAATGTATCTGTGGAACCCAACGAGAAAGCAGAAAGGCGGTACCACTTGCCATCGGCGGAAGGTACCTGTGAACACAAGCACAATAAGCGCCTGAAACAGCCAGTGAGCAAGCCAGCAAGCCAGCCTGTGATTCGCCTGCCAAGGCTCTGGCCCTACGCCGGCTCGCTCTCTGTTCAAAGGGGAGATTCACACATGTTGGAGAGGTGTGAAAGAGACTAGAACAAGCAGAGACTTTCTGAGTGCTGGAGTGAGCAGGCTGGGAAGAGCACTGGACAGGACTCAGTACACTCAGGACGTGAGGCCTGATTTAATGTGGGGCAAATGTGCAGCTCATGCAGAGCCTATGAGCAACAAGATATCATTGGGGATTAAGTTACTGGGGCAGACAGGGTTTGATCCATGGATGGTAAATGAAGATACAAGAGTTTTTTTTGTTTATATAAAAATTGAAGTCTGGCTCTGTCGCCCAGGCTGGGGTGCAGTGGCATGATTACAGCTCACTGAAGCCTCTACCTCCAGGGCTCAAGCCATCCTCCCACCTCAGCCTCCTGAGTAGCTAGGACTATAGGTATGTGCAACCACGCCTAGCTAATTAAAAAGTATTTTAGCAATGGGGTCTTGTTCTGTTGCTCAGGTTAGTCTTGAACTCCTGGCCTTAAGCAATCTTTCCCCCTCAGCCTCCTGAATTATAATTCCTCATTGGAATTATAGATGTAAGTCACCACATCCAGGAGAAGGTCCTTCTGAAAGGGAGAGGATGCTGGGGGGAGAGCAGGAGGTGGGAGCCAGGGCAGACCCCCAAGGTATCTGTGTCCTTCTGCCACTTGAAGGTGGACTCTCCTTCCTAGCTGAGTGCAGATGGCCTTCAAGGTCTGCTCTTGCTGGAATTAGCTGTTGCCCCCAGTGGGAACTATACAGGGTCATGGAAATGGAGTCTGAGGGGTTGAGAGAACTGCCTGACCCCAGAGCTTCTGGCCCTCAGATCATGTCCATAGGAACTACTGCATCCCAGCACCAATGGCTCTCCCAATCTTCCCAAGGAGCATCAGGAGGTGCTTCCAGGATGGAGAGAGACAAAGGGTAGATTGGAGGGGCTGCAGTCCTGTGAGCTTAAGGATACCAGCCCCATGAAAAATCCTAGAATGAACAGTTACATGCATGGTTTGAAGCCAAAAGAGCTGACCACCAGGAGTTGACAGGGGCCCACTAAGGAACATTTTTTTTTTTTTTGTGACAGAATCTCGCTCTGTAGCCCAGGCTGGAGTGCAGTGGTGTGATCTTGGCTCACTGCAACCTCCATTTCCTGGGTCCCTGTTCAAGCAATTCTCCTGTCTCAGCCTCCTGAATAGCTGGGATTACAGGTGTGTGGCAATATGCCCAGCTAATTTTTGTATTTTTAGTAGAGACGAGGTTTCACCACGTTGGCCAGGCTGGTCTTGAACTCCTGATCTCGTGATCCTCCAGCCTTGGCCTCCCAAGGTGCTGGGATTACAGGCGTGAGCCACCGCACCCAGCCCTAAGGAACATTTTGATGGAAGACCAACAGCATGTGCCACAAGTAGATGATGCTCACATAAACATGATGAGGACAAAACAATGCCATCGCTACATATTTACTCTAGTTGCTATTTGCTTCCACTTATTGCACTTTCATGAGGCTTAAAGGAGTTTTCTTCAACGCAAAGAGAAGAGACATTTCAGGGTGTATTAGTCTGTTTTCACACTGCTAATAAAGACATACCTGAGACTGGGTAATTTATAAGGGAAAGAGGTTTAATTATCACAGTTCTGCAGGGCTGAGGAGGTCTCAGGAAACTTATAATCACGGCAGAAGGGGAAGCAAACACATCCTTCTTCATGTGGTCAGAGTAAGGAGAAGTGTAGAGCAAAGGGAGGAAAAGCCCCTTATAAAACCATCAGATCTCATGAGAACTCATTCACTGTCACAAAAACAGGATGGGGGAACTGCCCCCATGATTCAATTACCTCCCACTGGGTCCCTCCCACGACACATGGGGATTATGGGAACTACAGTTCATAATGAGATTTGGGTGCAGACACAGCCAAACCATTTCACAGGGCAACAGCTGACTTCACTTGAGATTCTCACAGGCAACCAAGAAGAGAACAGCACTTTCAGTTATGATTGTTTTTACGAACATTTAATTTGTGGGTAAATTCTGGAGAATGCAATAACACAAGAAACTGAAATGGGAGGTAGAACTCTTGTAAACAGTCATGTTTATCTTAATTTGAGTACACTTACATCCCCTTAAAAAACAGAAAACTAATTTCGGTGAAGGGACTTCTGTAGGTGGCTGAATATAAGATAAATATATACAAGTAAATAGCTTTCCCATAAATACAGCAGCCAGTTAAAAACTGTGACAGACACAGAGATGTGCTGCTCAAAGCCCCTTCATAGAAAGCCTTCTTGCTCCACCTGCTGGGAATGTGGTCAGCAGACAGCCTTCAGATGTCAGTCTTTTCAGGGACAGCCTCAGTGGGAGATGGCCACCCTGGCCTTCCCAAGGGTGGCCTTCCCAAGGCTGTACACATCCAGTGACTGAGGGAGGTAAGGATGAAAGCCCAACTGGACACTTCCAACAGGCTGTTTTAGTTCCTGGGATCAACTAAAGCCATCAGGCCTGCATGGCCCATGAGCTCTCTTGACCTTGACCTCTCTCTGTCCAGTCCAGTCCTGCTTCCTTCCCCTCTCTCCCACAGCACTGATTCCAAGAGTCAGCTGCCTGGAGAACCCAACATAGAACAATAATGCTATGGAAAAAAAAGTCCCCTTAAGAATAGCAAAAGAAAGTATAAAATAGGTAAGAATAAAATATTAAATGACTTTCATAAAAAAATTAAAACCAGGAGAGAGAGTCCTGGTTCAAAACAATGGGCCATCAAATGCTACAGTTGCCTTGTGATGCTTAATTTTAGGTGTCAATTTGACTAGGATTAGGGGTACGAAGTTATCCGGTAAAGTGTTATACATTATTTTTGGATATACCTGTAAGGGTGTTTCCAGAAGAAATTAGCAGTTGAATCAGTGGACTAAAAAAGGAAGATCTATCCTCAACAATGCTGGCAGGTACCATCCTATCCTTTGATGGCCTGGATAGAACAAAAAGACAAAGGAAAGGCAGATTCTTATATTCTCTCTCTCTCTCTCTCTCTCTCCCTCTCTCTCCTTGAGCAGAGAAATCCATCTTCTCCTGTTCTCAAGCAATGTAACTCCAGGTTGTCGGGCCTTAGACTAAATTATACCATGTCTTCCCTGGTTCTCCAGCTTGCAGATGGCATATCATGGACCTCTGAATCTCCATAATTGTGTGATACAATTCTCACAGTAAATCAATCTCTCAATCTCTCTATCCCTCTATCTATCTAATCTATCAATCATTTATCTATCTATCCATCCATTCTGTTGGTTCTGTTTCTCTGGAGATCCTTGACTTGTGCTAAAACCTGGCCTGTGACATACCCCTTCCTGTACTAAATTCCTACCAATAAGGAACATATTCAACAATTTAACAGAAAATTAACCATCCCATTTGCAAATAAGAAGGGGACTTCTTGGTAGACTTGAAACTGGGAGGAGTCCCCAAAATACACAGAATAGATGGGTTATATGGAAGAAAAAACTGCTGGCCAGACCAAGTAGGAGGGTTTTACCAGAGCAGATGAGTACAAAGGGATCAGCAAATGTCTAGAGATGCCCATGCTGTCTTTAACTAAGGGAAGAGCCCCTCCCGAGAGAGTTAACACATGAATCTTCAGGAATTTCTAAAAGCTATCATTAAAACAAGCAAACACTACCACAATTACATTCAGAGAGATAAAGACTAACACTTCATCCATAAAACAAAGACAGGGGGTTATGAAAAAGAGCTAAACAGAGATTGTAGAAATGAAATATATAACATTCCATATAAAAAGTTAATAGATTGGTCACATTGCAGAACAATGCAGCACAAAGGAATAAACAGCTGGAGAGTATGGAAAAACAACGGACATTGAGGTGTCAGGGACATTTCAATGTCTATCTAGCTGGGATTCCAGAATGAATTGGATGAGAAGAAATATTTTCAAAAAGTAAAACAGAACCTCTAGAACTAAAAAAATAAACTTCAAATTGAAAGCACACACTGAGCAAATCACCACAAGATAAAACCTGGCCACACTGTGATCACATTTCATTACACCAAGGATAAAGAATCAACCCTAATAGTTACCAACAAAGAATGTGAGCCATCCATAAAGAATAGCTGCAGATGAAATCAGCAAAATGAAGGCAAGAAGATAATGAAACAGCGTCTTTAAAGTGCTGAGGTAAAGTAGCTTTGGAATTGGAATTCTATACCAGCCACACTGTCAATAAGTGCGGCTGATAATGAAATGAAGAAGTATTGGGATATTATTTTTACCAGTTTACCACCCTCATAGACTTCACCAAAAAAAAAAAAATAGTAATAATAAAGGAAGCTATCCAGTATTTGCAAAAATCCAGCTGTGGAAGCCAAGAAGCAGTGATGGGCAGAGACACACATGAAAGGCATTAAGCTTGCAGGTGTATTTATTAAAAGTAGTCTGGGATAGGTAAGAAGGGCAGAGAGGGTAAGAAGATGCCAAGAAACTGAGCTTTGCTGAGGAAAAATGGCATGTATTCACTCAGTAGAGGGTAGCAAATGTAAATGGATTAAATACATCTGTGGAAAGACAGAGACTGGCCTGTAAATATGAACAAAAGGAGGGTAGAGTGGTGGCCGCACAGTGTCAAATAAAATTTAAGGTAAAAATCATTATAAAGAGTCAAAAACAATGGATCAATTATTGTCCAGAAGGAAACACTCGAAGGGTTAAGAGAAGAGCAATGAATGAAAGTCCTATTTGCAGAGGTACTGGTGTTAGAGTCAGACAGGAGCAGGGCAGGAGAGGGCTCCTCCAGCAGGCATGTCAGGTGACCATCAGGCGACGGTCAGGTGGTTGTTAAACTGTCTCTCCAAAATAATGATTGGTTGCACCAGGGAAAGGCAGTCTCCTAATACATAGAAAAAACCTGGAGCTGGTGATCAGCAGCTTCCTGATAAGGTCTCAGGAGTCGGGCGAGTGGGCTCAAGCATCTACATTAAGAGGCAAACTGGAGTTTAACTGGCATATGACCTTCCTCTACGAACACTTAACTGGTAAAGGAAAAATGCCTCAGATGAGCATGTGCATAACTTCAGTAAACACACTGTGCACCCCCTCCACGTGGGTCTCTCTAAGCCCACCCCAAGGGAAGAATCAGGGAAGAAGAAACACAAACCCCAAATCATGCCAATGTACAAAACCCCACATCAAAAGTTCAATGAGGCACCTGAATCTCAAGTTGGCCTCTTGGCCCTCTTCCAAGTATACTTTATTATTATTATTATTATTTTGGTCCTGCTCTAAAATGTTTAAATAAACTCTCAGTCCTACTTAAAAACTCACCTCCGTCTCTCACTCTGCCTTGTGCCCCTCAGATGAATTCTTTCTATCAAGGAGGCAAGAATCCAGTTGCTGCAGACCCGTGTGGATTTGCCACTGCTCACGCTGGCAAGGCTGAAGAAACCAATGAGATGATGAGGTCCCCAGGGCCCAGCAAGGTCTGCAGAGGAGGAAGAGAGAGTGGGAGGTGTCCCGGGGCCCAGCTGAGGTCTGCAGAGAAGGGAGAGAATGGGAGGTGTCCCAGGGCCCAGCTGAGGTGTGCAGAGGGAGAGTGGGAGGTGTCTCGGGGCCCGACTCCTGAGACCTTATCAGGTAGCTGCTGATCACCAGCTCCAGGTGTTTTCTATGTATTAGGAGACTGCCTTTCCCTGGTGCAACCAATCATTATTTTGGAGAGACAGTTTAACAACCACCTGACCGTCGCCTGATGGTCACCTGACATGCCTGCTGGAAGAGCCCTCTCCTGTCCTGCTCCTGTCTGACTCTAACACCAGTACCTCTGCAAATAGGACTTTCATTCATGTCTCGGAGCTTTAGCAGACGGGCAGTTGATTAGGAACACAGTTGCCACCAGCCCACAGCCCTGCAGGGGGGAATTGGGCAATGGAACCAAGAACCCAAGCTCACCCTCCATCCTGCTCTCTGATTTCCTGAAAGCCAGAGCAGGCAGGAGTGTGACAGATGCAATCTACTGAGGGAAGCTGCTGGGGCTCCAAGCAGGGCAGAAAGGTAGGCCTGGAGGGGCAAGTGGGTGGGGGGGGGTCATCACTGAAGGGTGCATCTCATCCTGGTGAAAGAAACAATCACCAAGAAAGTATAACAATCATAACCCTCAGTATATGCAACAACAAGCTTGAAAATACACAAAGCACAAAATATAGCACTAGGAGAAGAAACAGCAATCTACATCACATGTTCACAAACATCACACAGAAACAGTGAGAACATGAGAAATCTCTGTGATATAATCTAATCAGTACCAATTAAAACAGTAAAGCAGGATATTACCAACTAGATGGAATTTGGGTTTCCCATGGTAACACTGGAGCTGGTCTGTATGGGCGGAGAGGTGGCAGGGCTGCAGTCATTCAGCCAATGGAAGGATTCTGAGAGAAATTCTTTCTTTGGGGAGAAAGAATATAGGTGTCGGTTAACATTAGAATTTTAAGAATATGCATGTGTTAACAATTTAAAGGTAATGACTAGAGGCCGAGCGTGGTGGCTCGCATCTCTTATCCCAGCACTTTGGGAGTCTCAGGCAAGTGGATCACCTGAGGTCAGGAGTTCCAGACCAGCCTGCCCAACATGGTGAAACCCCATCTCTACAAAAAATATAAAAATTAGCCAGGCATGATGGCAGATGTCTGTAATTCCAGCTACTTGGGAGGCTGAGGCGGGAGAATTGCTTGAACCTGGGAGGCGGAGATTGCAGTGAGCCGAGATCACGTCACTGCACTCCAGCCTGGGCAACAGAGTGAGACTCCGACTCAAAAATAAATAAACAAGAAATAAATAAAGGTAATGACTAGAAGAACAAAACTAAGAGATATAACTTTTAAAGAAGTAGAAGGGGAAATGGAAAAAAAGAAATAAACTAATCCAATGCATGTCAGGATGGGAGAAAAAGTAGTAACAAGCACAGTAAATGGAAAAAAGAAATTGGGAGAAATGACTCTGAATGGATTATTAAAAGATTCTCAAATTGGATTAAAACATGAAATCCAGCTATAATTTACAAGGGACACACCTACAATGCAATAAAAGTGAAGCAGGAAAATGACAATAATATAAAAGATACAGCAGACAAGTGCTGACAAAAAGAAAGGTGTAACGAAGTTTTGTGGGAAAATATAATTGAAGGTAAAAGTATGAAAAAGGACAAAGAAACATAGTTAATTTTGATAAAAGGCACCTTCCACTAAGAATAGATCACCTCTACTGGCCTAAAGAAGCAGCTTCCAAATGTGTGCATGAAAGCCAACCAGAAACTCGGAAGATTTAATAACACTCGGCTCAGAAAGCGACCGACTGCTCAGAGAAACAAGGGAGAAAAGACAAAAGGGTCCGAATAACACAACGAAGCCCCTGAGGGCACATCATTCTTTGCACACGCACACGGACTAGAGGCTCAGAGGGAAGTCAGGGCCTAAGGGTGTAACCCCCTCCCTAAAGCAGGGACAGGAACCCCACTGGAGAGAGCCCTGGTGCCAACCCTGGACACAGGGCCAGGGTGACTGGCTCCCGGCCTCTGCCAGGCCCACTCCAACAGCAAGGGCTGAGGCACATCCAACTCCAGCTCCCCTTACCCCAGCTGTAGCCACAGCGGCCTGTGGGCTCCTGGGAAGGGTCTGCTCCCTCCCCAAGGGCCTTGATAGCTGGGCTGCCTCCTGCCCTTGAGATCCCCAACCTCTTCTGCCCGGAGGGACTGACTCCCACTCCGGTCAGACCCTCCTGCTGGGGTCATTGTTCTCTGACTTCTGACAAGTAGGTCAATTACACGCCCTGCCCCTCTCCTGGCCAGCGGGCAACAGCAGTGCCGTGAGTATCTTTGTTTCTGGGATTAAACAGATGGTTGGATCGATCCCACCAGCTTCTTGCCTAAGACAGCCTTGGAGAGGTAGACCTTTGACAAGGAACCTGATCTCTGCCTCCCTGAGTCATACCTGGTCAAAGTCCCTCCCTCCCCTACTGTGCCTGCCTCCCCAACTCCTGCCTGCCTCCCCAACTCCTGCCTGCCCCCCCAACCCCTGCCTACCTCTGGGTGGTACATCTGGGCCCCTCTATCTCTAGGTGAGGCGTCAATGTGAGTGGAGGCCATCATTGCTTGGAGCCCATAGTAGCCCTGGTGGCCCTCGCTGTCCTGGACCATGTAAGGCTGCCTTCCGGGCACAGTGCCAAGGAGGGACATGCCAGGAACATCAGGCCTTTGAGGATGACCAGCAGATTTCATTAGGGGGGTTGGGGTGGGGAACCTCTTTGGCACAGGGTGAGAGGGTCAACCTGGCCTGGACAGAGGAGCAGGGTCCCTCCCTGCTACGGCCCTGAGCCCTGCAGTCTGTCCTCAGTTCAGTTACGTTGCCTTGGCTGTCCCCTCACTACTGCACCAGCCTGTCATTTGGTCTATGGACCCTGGGGTCAGTGTGTCAGGGTGCGCAGGTGGATGCTTCTGCCAGGGTGGCCTCTGGAATCCCCTTCGTGCTGACCTGCATATCTGGTGAAATGCCAGGTACATCAAGTTTTTATGCTTTACCAAACTCAGTGATTAAAGACAACCTTCCATTCTTTTTTAAGCCTTCCCCCTCCCCTCCCTTCCACTAACCCTCCTCTCCCTTCCACTAACCCTCCCCTCCATTCCCCACTCCCCTCTCCCCTCTCCCCTCCTCCCTCCTCTCTTCTCTTCTCTCCTGAGATGGTCTCACTCTGTCCTCCAGTCCGAAGTGCAGTGGTGTGATCTCTACTCACAGCCTCAACATTGCTGGGCTCAGATGATCCTCCCACCTCAGCCTCCTGAGTGATGAGGCTACAGGTGCGTTACCACACCTGGCTTAAACCTTCATTTTCTTTGTCAATGACAAAGAGACCTCACATCACCCACCTGCCTGGCCCCCATGGTGGCCCTTCCTATGGACTTGCTCTTTGCCTGGGCATCTTCCTTGTCATTGGGGGATCTCCTGTGTCACTGATCACTGGTGGGGGCGCCTGCTGCACACCTACCCAGTCTCCAGGGGCTGACCTGCGGGTGCCTTTGGCCATTATCTCTGGATGGGCATTCCCCTCCACCTGCCTCTGCACCTTCAGTTGGAGGCCCTCCAGCTTTGAGCCCCTCGCGGGAAGTCAGCACCCAGCCGCCTTGGCCTCCAAGTTCTTTGCTTACTCCATGGGACTCCCAGCCCTGAACTCCTCTGTCCCTCCAACTCAGCCCCTCACTCAGGCAGCTTCTTAAACTGATCATGAGTGACAGCCCCGAGTCTCCAAGTGTGCTTCTGGATCCTGAAGTCTGAGTCTCAGTGCAGGAACTCACCTCTGTTTTTAGGGTGAGAAGGAGGATGGCTGGCCTGTGCAGGGGGTCCTTAGGCTCTTCCTATAGAGGACACAGCGGCAGGGAGCCTCCCAGCAATGACCCCTCAAGTCTGCAGGTGGAGGGGGTGGTGGGAGTCTGAAAGCAGGGGAGAGGACAGCTCTTTTTTGGGGTGAAAACTGATGTATTGGTGAGGCGTCCTGCTGGGGCCGCCGAAGGCTGGACTCCACGGGGAAGGGCTGCTATGGAGCCACTGGGCACTGGTCCTTGCAGTGCCCCCACCCCGTGCCATCTGGATCTGTCATTCACCACTCATTCATGGAGGTGTCCCCTCCTCTGTAGGCCCCACCGTCCTCTGCAGCTCTTCATGGCTTCTGTCAAGCTTCGTTTTCCCAGCCATTCCTTCTCCAGGCTGCTTTTTTTTTTTTTTTAAATACTTTAAGTTCTGGGGTACATGTGCAGATTGTGCAGGTTTGTTACGTAGGTATACACAAGCCATGGTGGTTTGCTGCATCCATCCCCCTGTCATCTACATTAGGTATTTCTCCTAATGTTATCCCTCCGCAATCCCCCCACCCACTGCTATCCCTCCCTTAGTCCACCCATCCCCTGGCAGGCTATGTGATATTCCCCTCCCTGTGTCCATGTGTTCTCATTGTTCAACACTCACTTATGAGTGAGAACATGTGGTGTTTGGTTTTCTGTTCTTGTGTCAGTTTGCTGAGAATGATGGTTTCCAGCTTCATCCATGTCACTGCAAAGGACATGAACTCATCCTTTTTTATGGCTGCATAGTATTCCATGGTATATATGTGCCACATTTTCTTTATCCAGTCTATCATTGATGGGCATTTGGGTTGGTTCCAAGTCTTTGCTATTGTAAACAGTGCTGCAATGAACATTCGTGTGCATGTGTCTTTATAATTGAATGATTTATAATCCTTTATGGTGACTCC
>CAUYLG010075307.1:0-85258 GCA_963573385.1 Cacajao melanocephalus | reverse complement strand
TGTGTGTGTGTGTGTGTGTGTAAAGTACATTCTGAAATAATGATTAAGAGCAGGGTGTTGTAAATATATAAGCCAGTAACATAGTCATTTACTACTATTTCCAAGTACTGTGTACTATACATAATTGTAAGTGCTACTTTTTTTATTTTTATTTATTTATTTTTTTGAGACAGAATCTCACTCTGTCACCAGGCTGGAGTACAATGGTACAGTCTTGGCTCACTACAACCTCTGCCTTCTGGGTTCCAGCAATTCTCCTGTCTCAGCCTCCTGAGTAGCTGGAACTACAGGTGCGCACCACCACGCCAAGCTAATTTTTGTATTTTTAGTAGAGATGGGGTTTTACCATGTTGGCCAGGATGGTCTTGATCTCTTGACCTCATGATCTGCTCTCCTCAGTCTCCCAAAGTGCTGGGATTACAGGCATGAGCCACCGTGCCCAGCCTCTATGTGCTTCTCTTTTATACAACGGCAGTGTGGTAGGTTGTTTATACCAGCATCACCACTATGTGTTGTGCTACATTAGACGGCTGTGGCGTCATTGCTAGGTGATAGGAAATTTTCAGCTTCATCATAATCTTAAGGGATGATCACCATATATGTGGTTTGTCCTTGACACTAACTGTATATTGCTAATAGATTTATAGGCATTCGTTATTTATTCTGCACAATAATCATTTATAAGTTTTGTTTTACAAATATCTTCCCTGTCTTACATTTCACCTTATCACTTTATGGTATCTCTTTTAGGACAAAACTTTTAAATTTTATATCCACAGATTCAAAACATTCTTGTCAAATAAAGCACATTTAGAGGGAAAAAAAACCCCATGAAACCAAATGTGCGGCTTAGTGAACTATCACAGAGCAAATACTCGAAACTTCCGCTAGTGTCAGGAGAAGGTCATAGCCAGCAGCCTGCATCAGTCACTGCCTTCCCCTCCCTTCTAATTCCCACTTTCAAGGCAACAGCATCCTCACATTTCCTTGTGGTTGTTTCTCTGAACTTGTATCTCTAAACATTGTAAGTTCAGTTCCTCCTATTTGAGGGGCCTTTTATATAAATGAAGACACACACGATGATTTTTTTGTGTGTGTTCTTTCACTTAACTTTTTGGGAAATTCACAAAATGATTCTAAAATTTTTATGAAAACGGAAGTGCCAAGGATAACCAAACAAATTTGAAGAACAACACTGGAGGACTTCATGTTACTGGATGAAAAGACTTCTTTGGCTGGGCGCAGTGGCTCACGCCTATAATCCCAGCAAGTTGGGAGGCCAAGGCGGGTGGGTCATGAGGTCAGGAGTTCGAGACCAGCCTAACCAACGTGGTGAAACCCTGTCTCTACTAAAAATACAAAAATTAGCTGGGTGTGGTGGCACACACCTGTACTCCCAGCTACATGGGAGGCTGAGGCAGGAGAATAGCTTGAACCTGGGAGCCGGAGGTTGCAGTGAGCCGAGATCACATCACTGCACTCCAGCCTGGGTGACAGAGCGAGACTTCATCTCAAAAAAAAAATAAATAAAAGAAAGAAAGACTTCTTATAGAGCTTGGCAATAAAGACTGCATGCTGTCTTCCACTGTATAGATACGCTGTGTTTTATTCATCCATAGCGGGGTTGGTGGACATTTGTGTTGTTGCCAGCTGGTGGAGGTCATGAATAATGCTGCTACAGACATGCTTGTAATGTCCTTGAGTTATGCCTTATTTATTCTTCCCTTTGCCCCAGCCCCTCTGCTGACTACTAGATGGAATGAGTGTATTATAGTCCTCATCAAAACCATGCTGACATTTATCCAGCACTAAGTGCTATATTCATTTGTGATTCATCCCTCATACACTCTATATGAAGCAGGCACCTCTAGTATCCCATCCTATGAAAGAGGAAACTAGTGCTTTGAAGGAAAGCACCTTGTCCAGGCAACAGAGATAGGGACTGGTCAAGCCAGGACTGAGCCCTGTCAGTTTGGCTGTGATGAGAGTCACACATTCCTTTATGGAGGTGTCCTCAGTGCAGCTGAACCTTAGAGCCCTTAGTTCAGGCCAGCCAGGTGCTTGCCCTTCTTGCATGTCAGCTTCACATTGCTTGGACTGACCATGCGTTCAGGTCATTCCCAGCCTGATGGCAGGCACCAGCCTCACCTGCAGCTGGCTGGAGGTTGCACACATTTCTCCTATTGTTGGGGAAAATCCAGAGCAGTTTTTTTTCTCTCTAGGCTCTATATCAACACAGCAGAGCTCCTGTTTCCTCTCCATGGAACTCATTTCATTTCTTATTGTGTTCAAACTTCCTTCTTTTGTGTAGGGATTCCCCTATTTGTAGTCAAGCTCTTAATTTTTCTTTGCCTCCACTGCTGTTCAGCTTAACTGCGAGGAAGGGTCCCGCCCTCTGTGCAGCTGAGCCCTGGCACCTCACGGAAGTCTTACTGCTGAAGGACATCCGCAGGCTGACAGCAAAGACCTCATCCGGGTGACATCTCTTGCAATCTACCACAGTGATTATGGAGTTGATCCCTGGTTATTTTCTTATGAGAAATCACCTCAAGCCAGCCAGTTGACTAGAAATGTTGACAGGTCTTCAGAGAATAAATCTAATTTGAATTCCTTACACAGGCAAGTTTTTAGAAGGTTCATTTGTTAATCGATTTATCTGGAAACCAGAAAGCCCCTTTTCCATACAAGTATAGGTCCACACAGCCTCATCCAATATAACCTCAAATAATAGGCAATTTTAATGAAAAAGGTAGTAAGCAATGCAGTGACATCACTAGTAATGATGCAATTTTAAAATCATACCCCAGTGAAATTCAATATAAAACCTGTTCAATTGTAGAATGCAATGAAAAGTCAACAGGCTTTTGTGATGTTGAATGGAATTTAGAGTTTTTAAGAGCTTTAAAGGATCCTAGCATTACACTAAACTTCAGTTTGAAAGTGAGGCTTTATTTTTCCTGGAGCAACTGAATTGATTGTACTATTCAGCGCACATTGATTATATGCTCTTGTTGCCCAGGCTGGAGTGCAATGGTGCTAATCATGGTAAGGTATCACCATGATTAACACCACAGTGAGGACTGATATTTGTCGGACTGAACATGTGTTTTAACATAAGAATCAGTAAAAGCCATGGAAGGTATTCAAAAACTGTGTCCCCTCATTCTGTCCTCCCAACAACTATGAGAGAAGGATTATTTCCATTGTAGAGTTGTGGAAACTGAAGTCCAAAAAGGATTAAGTTACCCATTAGTAAACTGGAGAGATCAGACCCAAGCTATACTCATTCCAGTATCCCACATTGCTTCACAAAGAGAAAGAACTGAACAGAGAAGAAAGAGAAATGTGTGCATCCTAGCCCAAAGAAGGGAGAGAGGAATATTCTCCTGAATCCCTTTCCTTGGATGTTCATCCTGTGGCCAGTGCTTCTTGGGTATCATTGCACGTAATCCTCACAATAACCCCAAATGAAGTACCTCTATTGTCACTCCCATGTTACATGTGGGGAAACTGAGGCATGGAAGGGCGAACCTGCTTGTCTAAAGACACATCTCCAACAAGCAGGGCAAGCTGGGCTTTGTACTCAGATGGGATGCCCCCGAGTCAGCCGGCTCACCTGTCCCTTATGCTGCACCCACTCCATGAAGATGGTGTGAGGCACCCAGTGACAAGTTATAAGACAGGCAGACAGGGTGATGGGATGGCTGCTGGGAGAAGGGAGACTTCAGCTGAGAAGGCTGCTCCAGGGAGACAGCCTGCCAGAATGAAAAGGAGGAACTCATGTGAGGCCCTGGGCCAGGGACAGCTAGAGCTGACTGGCATCACGTGTGGTGAGGCTGCAGCATGGATCCAGTCACTGGGCGGTGAGCAAGCGGGCTCGACCCCTGGGAATGCAGCCCCCAGCCAACTCAGGCTTTCTTGACTCCAGTCGGCCTCTCACACTATGGAGCTCGAGCAGAAGGACATGATGGGCGTGCACATTTAGGGACTTGCCAAGAAGATCTTGGGTGACATCTCTGGCCAAGGTCCACTGTGATGGAAACAGATTTTCCTGGAGAGATGCAAAGACCCCCACGGCTGGAAGGAGCTCTGCGAGTTTGGGGATTTGAAACACCAGGGAAACTGAACAGTGAAGGAGATGGAAAGGGAGACAGAGAAAGAGACAGAGAGACAGACAGACAGACAGAAAGAGGGGTGGGCATTGCCCTGGAGTGCCACAGGGTGACTGGTGCAGGGAAGTAACAGGATTGCATTCTGATTAACATATTATAAAGGTCTCAGGAACTGTGGTGAGCCCTCCAGCAGTTTCTGTGGTCCTTGTCCTTCCTGGCTAGGCACTCTCAGTAACCCCACCCCTGCCTGTATCACACCCAGAAGTT
This sequence comes from Cacajao melanocephalus, assembly GCA_963573385.1. Lineage (NCBI taxonomy): Eukaryota > Metazoa > Chordata > Mammalia > Primates > Pitheciidae > Cacajao > Cacajao melanocephalus. The sequence continues at coordinate 80,879 of CAUYLG010075307.1, read as the reverse complement.
TAGCTCAAGAAGGGAGAACACAAGTAAATGGGTGAGGTTTTTTGTTTATTTGTTTGTTTGTTTTATTTTTTGAAAAAAAGAAAAGAAGAAAGAAAGAGTGAAAGAAAGAAAAAAAAGAATGTAAGAGAGAAAGAAAGAGGAAGAGGAAGAGGGAGAGAGAACAGGATTCTTGTTCTATTGCCCGGGCTAGAATGCAGTCTAAAAATGGGTATATATATCAATATTAATCCTAAATTTAAATGGCCTAAATGCCCCAATCAAAAGACACAGACAGGTAAATTGGATAAAAAGCTAAAATCTATCGGTATGCTGTAGCTAGACCCATCTCACATGCAAGGATACACAAAGACTCAAAACAGAGGGATGGAGGAAGACATACCAACCAAATGGAGAGGAAAAAAAAAAAAAGAAGCTGCAATTTTCCTCTCTGATAAAACAGACTTTAAAGCAACAAAGACCATAAGAAACAAAGAGGGACATTACATGGTGGTAAAAGGATCAATGCAGCAAGAAGAGCTAATGATCCTAAATATATACGCACCCAATACAGGAACACCCAGATACATAAGGCAGGTTCTTTTTTTTTTTTTTTTTGAGATGGAGTTTTGCTCTTGTTGCCCAGGCTAGAGTGCAATGGTACAATGTCAGCTCACTGCAACCTCCGCCTCCCAGGCTCAAGCGATTCTCCTGCTTCAGCCTCCCTAGTAGCTTGGATTACACGTGCCCACTACCATGGCCGGCTAATTTTTTGTATTTTTGTAGAGACGAGGTTTCACCATGTTAACCAGGCTAGTCTCAAACTCCTGACCTCGGCCTCTCAAAGTGCTGGGACTACAGATGTGAACCACTGCACCCGACCATGGGTGAGTCTTTCATTATGAGTAAATCCAATTTGATCAATGACCACTTGGGAAATCTGGGATTGTTTCACCGCTTTTACTCCATAGTCACTCCTTTAAAAGAGCATCTTTGCCTCCATGCCATATTGGAAACGTGGAAAAACATCTATTCATAGCCTAGTTTCCCAATAAATACTTGTGTATTCAATTGGATTTTGTTTCCAAAGTTGGAAGCCAAACTGTGAGTTCTTTGTATATTTCAAATTAGAGAAGAAAACAATGAATGCTAGCTACAAAATGAGAAAACAGTTAACTACGGCAGGAAAAGGAGGCCGCTCTAGCTGTAGTCTTCACATGTTTTAATTCCAACATTGTCAGTGTTCGATTCCTTCATTATGAAATCAGTCACTGAGGTGTTTCTTGGAACAATAAAACGGTCCCCAAATGTTTGCTTTCTGGTTGGAATTGTTCCACACACAAAATGGGCCATCCTCTCAACATACGTTCCAAGTGGACGTTTATCAAACATGTGAAGGAAGGAAGGAATATCAAGTCAGAGAATTTCCAATATCTGCCTAAGAATCCTGGGGATGGCTCAGTCTTTAATGATGGGCTTGCTTTACAGAGTGTGCGGTTGTCATCACATTTAAACGCCTGCATTTTCTACTCAACAATCAGATTACTCACAGTGATCTTAAATTCTGAGAATGTTGAAGGCCTGAGGATGTGGGCCAGACAATGCTATAGATGTTTGTAATTTTCATTGAGAAGACCATTTTTATGAACTTGTTCTAAGAAATTACATCATAAAATTTCTTATGCCCAGTTTCTCTTAACTCTAACTCCAGAAAGAAAGGCAAGACGTAAGAGTGTTTTCTAATATGTTAGGCACTGGACTGACATAATCTCCCTTAAAGCTAACAAAATCAAATAATTTTACTTTTGTTACTCCCCCTTCCTCAATTTTATAGATAAGGCCACACAACAATTAAGCCATTCAACAAAAGACCCGGGATTTGAACCCAGCCACACCTCCTTCAGAGCCTGGATCCCTATCCCCTATTTTACTCTGCATCCCTGACATACAGCCTGGAATACTATGCAGCCATTAAAAAAGATTGAGATCATTCCCTTTACAGAAATGTAGATGCAGTTGGAGGCCATTATCCCTAGCAAACTAACATAAGAACAGAAAACCATCCATGGCAGGACTGGCTAAGTGCTTTGGAAGCTATGAAGAATGCTACTTTGATTCTCAAGAACATTGGCAGTTAGCTCCCCTGCCATCGTTTTCAATGGTTATTTGGTGTGACCTGGAGCGGGTTAGAACTTTGGGTTCTTTATCTACAGACTAGAATAAGAAAACTGGGAGAATCAAGTGGATAAAGTAGGCAAAATCCTTGTCCTGAATCTCAGGAAACACTCAACCACCTGAGTTCTTACTATATTGTCATCTGTAGGTGGACTTAGGAAAACAGCTCAGAGAATGTTTGGTTTTAACCCTGAGATGGATGAAAGTCAAGGACCCTCAACTGTTGTCCAGGTAGGGGGCCCTGATACAGGGCAGACCACGTGTGTCCCAGACGAATGATAACTCCAGGGCTCTGGCTGCCTCCCTCTCTGACCAGTGCCTCTCTCTGCTGCCACAACATTATCTAGAGACACTGGGACTAGCATGCCTGCACCATTTGTGTGTCAGGGAAATGTTAAAAGAAAAAAACCTTACTCATTTTTCCATCTTTGCTTTGAATGGAGAGAGGAATGCAGCATTCTTCCAGTGGTTCTCACATGTTAATATTCATCAGATTCTCTTAGGAAGTTATCTGGGGATGCAGATTCCTGTCTTAACTCAGAGATTCTAGTTTAGCTGGCCAAGAGTAGTGGGTGGACCCCAGAATCTGCATTTAACCAAGCACATCAGTCATTCTGAGATCCCCTGAAAACTTGGGCCCCAAGAACTGAAACCTCAGGGGCACCCTTGGCCAGGCCAGATGCAAACAGAAATTAGGACTTACAGAGGCTTGCATTCCTGAGTGGTTCCTGGTGCCCGCTCTGCCTTAAGCAGGGCTTTCTACACACTGTCTTATTCAATTCCTAGAATAAACCCCCTATGGGAGCTGTTCAAATCATTCCCACCCTGGGTGAGATGAGAAGGCCCAGGCTTGTGAGCACAGCATCTGGGGCAGATCCTAACCCCGCTGCACCCATCTTCCCTCATGTTCACATGCCTCTCAACCATCTCCCTGGTTTTCAAATTCATCTTCTTCCCTCACTGACCCCTGGTGTCCCGGAGTTCCTCTGACCGAGGCACACATTTGTGGGCACGCTCCCAGGACGATGCAGCCCGCCCAGCATTGTGTTCAAGCCTCAGATTTTTTGTGAGCAAGCTCTCCAAACGCCAACCTTGCATTCTGCCTTGGGTCAGTGGATTCCTCTCCAGGTTTGCTGTAGCACCCCGTTTGTGCAGTTTAACAGGACGCGCACATGTTGCATGGGAAGTGGTGCTAGAAATGACGTATTGGTGCTGAGCTGTAGGGCTCGCCTTGGTGCCTGCGGTCGAGGTTGGGTGTCTGAATTCCTTGCCAATATCCTTGCAGCACCGAGGCAAGGAAATTATACCCCAGGACTGTTTAAGGATGCTGATGATATGGAGCAGGATTTCCATTTTTTCACCCCTACGGGGAAAACACCTAGTAATTATACTCAAGGTTGGGACTTTGAAGGACAAAGGATGGGTCTTTTCTGACCTTCTGATGATGAGGCCAAGCTGTGATTAGAGATCTGGCATCCAGGCCCAGCAGTCTATGGATGGGTGGGGCAGCCCACACACTCCCAGTTGCCAACCCAGAGAATCTGTTAAGTGGCTTCTCCCTGGGCTGCAGCTGCCGGCCCCTTACCACAGGAATAAGAGCACCCAGAGTGGAAAGATGAGGGTGAGAAGGGAGACCAGTCGGAAAACACTTAGGAAATGGGACAGGACAGGTCTGGCCACAGATTCCACAAGGAACAGCCAGACAGTGAGCAGAAACTCCAGAAGTGAGCGGTGAAACAACGTGCTCAGATTTCTTGGGAATGGTCTGATTTAACATTGTGCCTCTCTTCCTTTAAGCCATTAAAATTCTCAGATATTTTCATGCTTCAGAATACAAAATCCATTTGCCAGACCAATGTTTAACATTAAGAAATAGCATTGCGTCTGGGTGCAGTGTCTCATACCTGTAATCCCAGCACTCTGGGAGACCAAGGCGGGTTGATCACCTGAGGTCAGGAGTTCAAGAGCAGCCTGATCAACATGGAGAAGCCCTGTCTCTACTAAAAATACGTTAATTAGCTGGGTGTGGTGGTGCATGCCTGTAATCCCAGGTACTCTGGAGGCTGAGGTGGGAGAATCACTTGAACCCGGGAGGCAGAGGTTGCGGTGAGCCGAGATCATGCCATTGCACTCCAGCCTGGGCAACAAGGGTGAAACTCCATCTCTCTCTCTCTCTCTCTCTCTCTCTCTCTCTCTCTCTCTGTCTGTCTCTCTCTCTCTCTCTCTTTCTATATATATATGTATATAAATGTATATAAATGTATATAAATAAATGACAAAAGCTGCAATTATATATATATATATTATATATATATATATTATATAATTGCAGCTTTTGTCATTTATTTAGAAACACATTGTGAGTGCTCTAACTGATTTGGGAAATACCCATATTCTTAAGTTGCAGATTCTTAGGGAACACTGGCAAATCCTCTCAGTTTTTAGGGTGTCAACAGTGGATGGGTGTGCTTACGTAGCAAGACTCAGAGAAGGCCTGTGCTGCTCCCACCTGCTGGGTCCCCACTTGCCAAACAAATTTAAGTCATCCAGCATCTCCTGCTGCTGATCGTGAGTTTGACGCTGCATCCCACAGTGGACTGAGATGGGGAAGATGGGTCTCTGCCACCTTGGAGCTCTCAGCATGGTCAGATCTCCCAAGAGTAGCAGAAAGCACAGACCCTTGGAGATGGCCAAGCCCTCACCATCCCTTTGCTGATCCTGGGTCCACTCACAAAGTTCATCTGATTCAGGGGCAACCAGGGCTTCGTGGCCTGCTGCTCACTGCTCCCACCTGAGACTGGTCATCCATCCTGTAATGCTTGCTGCAGGCTTTCCTTGAGCAAGGGGTCAGCCAGCGGGGATTATTTGGGGGATTCTAGGAAGGTTCTTGACTTAAAATGTTCTCCTTCACAGTGCTATGCCACTTAAACCCTCTTTTGAGTAAACGCTGCTCTCCACAGCAGTGTTTTTTTCAAAAAGTGAGTACCAAGCCAAGTGCGATGGCTCACACCTGTGAGTTTGAGACCAGCCTGGGCCACACAGCAAGACCTCATCTATAAAAAAAATTACCTGGGCATAGTGACATGTGCCTGTAGTTCCAGCAACTTGGGGGCCTGAGGCAGGAGGATCACTTAAGCCCAGGAGTTCAAGACTGCAGTGAGCTGTGATTGCACCACTGCACTTGAGCCCAGGTGACAGAGTGTGATCCTATCTCTGAAAAGGAAAAAAACAAAAAGCAAGTACTGATGGAGAGAGTTTCAGGGCAGATTTGTGCATATTCACCTTATATATTTATATATTTGTATATTTTCCTTATACTCCTTTAGGATACTTTTCTATATACACCTAGGAATGGATGTGCTAATAGACCAGCCTGAGAGGGGACTAGTTAATTAAACTATACCTCGGATAACAGAAAATAAGTTTGTGTTGCCCAGTGAGTTACAATGAAGGAAATGAAATACTGAAAGACCATGTATCTACCCCAGCTCCAACCTAGTGCGTTGGCGGATGCTGGCCGTCAGAGAGGGCACAACTTTCCCATTTGCTGATGGAACAAATCACCACAAATATAATGAGCTGAGGGCTTGCTGCCGGGGAGTTCAGCCGTGCAGTGAGCTGGAGCTCTGTGGCAGGGTGTGCAAGCAGCCCACGGCGCTGGCTCTTGTTAGTGGCATTCTGAGCATGAGGAAAGTGTGTGTTAACAATGCACAGTAACATGTTACATTAGTTATGTGTGTATGTATGTATAGGTAACCATTTCACAGTTAAAGACCATTTCAGTAAATCATGCTAAAACAATGAGTGTGTGAGAGGCAGCATTCCACAGTATTTCCATTTACTTCTGAAAAACTCTTCTGTTTTATTTGAATGTTTCGCTAAGGAGGTCTTTTCTTCTACAGCCACAGATTGCTAATATAGTAGCTTTCTACAGTTTACACACAGCCAGTGTGGCGTGGAGTTTGGCCTTGAACTCAGGCAGTCTGGCTCCAGAGCTGTGCATCTAATCCTGTCCCTATTCTGGTGGAATCAAAGTTTGACTTACTACAGAGGACAGAGCTGTCGGGATATGGGGAGATCACACGGAGAGACACCAGTCTTGGGTGTTTCCAGTGCCTGATGTGGTAAAGCGATCCCTGCCTGCACAGCTGTGGCCAGTAAGATGTTCTGAAAATGGCAGGCTCAGCCCAGCACATTAGCCGTTCTCACCAGCAGCAGGACAGGGACTACAGAGGGGTCTGCCTCCTCCAGCTGTCGGTTCAGATGTCAGGTCTGGAGACCATGATCTGACCCTTGTGTGCTTGGCATAAGGCTGGGTGCCAGCAAGCCCACCAGACTAAAACCTCCTCCAGCCCTGGCATTTCAGACAGGTTCTTATGCCCAGGGTTGTGTCTCGGCCCTTTTGAGGCTCCAGGGGTAGTCAGGCTCTCTGCCCATACAGGCGGTTTGCACAGGCCTGGAACCCTGTGATGCATGTCAGCCTGTCTCTCCACAACGCAACTGCTCCAGTTACCCTGGCTGGGGGAAGCTCAGAATCCCAAACACTACCACGTATCTGGCATTGGGTCCGGCCACTTCCTGAACCTCCTGTCGCCTGATTAGATCCCTTTGATGGTGCTGCAAGAGGTGCTAAGTGACCCTCTTCCTCCAGCATAGCTGCTTCCTTTCTCCTAGGACCAAGGGAGCTGCCGCCCCATCCTCCAAACCAGGCTTGTCTTTCCCCAAATCCCAAACACATGCAAAACTTACTGGATGCAGTGGAGGAAGTGCCCCACCTCAATCCCAGAGACCAGTGTTCCAAGGGAGCCGTGACTAACCTGTAGGGACTGCTCCGTCAAAGGAAAGCCAGCATCAACTTAAAATGAAGCAGAGGATGGATGCCAACCTGCTGGAGGGCCAAAGGGGCCGACCTCGGACAATCTGCAATGTTGTAGGCTGCTCCTGTGGACACCAGGCACAGTTCTTCCATTTCCAGGTTCCAGTTCTTCATTCCTCAAGAGTCCTTGTGGAGAGCTTTTATGAAGGAGGAGCAGGAGCGGTTCCCAGCTTGTGGTAGCCAAATACTTTCACTGACAGATGATTCCCTAACTGGAAAGGTGAACCCTCTGGATAGAATGTTGGAAGGGCCACTGAAGGAGAAAGGAGTTAGCACAAAGAGCATTCCCTCTACCCCAAAGGCCAGGCTCGGTGGCTCACGCCTATAATCCCAGCACTCTGGGATGCAGATGTGGGTGGATCACCTGAGGTCAGGAGTTCGAGACCAGCCTGACCAACATGGTGAAACCCCCATCTCTAATAAATATATATACACATATATATATGTGTGTATATATATATATATATTTATACACACACACACACACGCACACACACACACACACACACACACATATATATATATATATACAAAAAATAAGCCAGGCTTGGTGGTGCCCCTCTGTGGTCCCAGCTACTCGGGAGGCTGAGGCATGAGAATCACTTGAACCTGGGAGACAGAAGTTGCTGTGAGCTGAGATTGCACCATTGTACTCCAGCCTGGGTGACATAGTGAGACTCTGTCTCAAAAAAAAAAAAAAAAGAGCATTCCTTCCACCCCCAAAATCAACAGATGACACACAAGGCTCACATAGGAAACCCTGACCCAACACCAGCCCTACCATGCCTCCTGGGCCGTAGTTAAGCTGTGTGAGAAGACAAGGGGGTTTCTAAGTTACTTCTACTTGTGAAACACTGGATGTTTTTATTCTACGAAAGAAACTGTGCCCCGCTGGCAAGATGTTAGCACAGGATACAAAATCGTGTCTCTACCACTCATTGTGTGCTAATCCACTGCTACCTGTACTCATGCTGCCCCCTCAGTTCTTAAACCCACAAAATTTGAAATGAATGTATGTATATGCAGATGTTGAGGCCCCAAGCAGCAGGATGCCTGGGTTCCTGCATGGTGTGACATTAGACATGTGACCTTCATATTCAGTGTCTTCTCAACTGCATACTGTTAAGACAGAATTTTAGAGCTGGCTCACACTGAGCAATGCCAGAAATAAACTCCCTCCCATCTTCCATTTCACTGTAAATTTTTACCTCCAAAATTAAAGGAAAACAAAAAAGGAACTGCCGTGATATCATGTTGTGATGGTTAAACACACCAGAAATTCCAGAAATGCAAGAAGATAAGTTTTCAAGGTTTTAAATGCACAAATGTTAGTGTTACTTTTGGTAGGTAAGATAATAGAAATGTAAGGAAATTTCTGCATCTTTGCAAGAGGCATGCTAAAGTATTTAGGTGTAAAATATCATGATGTCTGACTTTAAAATACTTCAGCAGAAATGAAAGATTTGTAAAAGTGGTAAAATTTCAACAACTGTTAAACCAAGACTTACAGGTGATGAGTATACAGTTTCTCTACTTTTCTGCATATCTGAAAAATTCTCAGGGAAAGGCAGGAAAAAGCAGTTCTTTGTTTTAAGAGCAGATTTTTGGGAGGAGGGCAGGTGTCGGTCTTGTTTTTCTTCCTCTGATTACTAAATCATATAGTTTATTATAGAAATGTCAGATTAGACTGAAAAAGCACAGATAGGAAGGTTAGTCATCTATTATGTTAACAGACAACTCAGAAGTGATCACTGTCAATATTCAAATGCATTTCCTTCCAGGCATATCACAAACCACTGATACCTGCACTACATAAAGATAAACCATATGAATTTGCCAATATTTGACCATCTTAACTGATGAAACAGAAATTCATACAATTCCTTTCTGTCTCTTGCCCTTTCATCGTGGGATGATGCAGAAAGAAAGCCCTTGCCAAATGCTGGCCCCTCAATCTTGGACTTCCCATCCTCCAGAACTATGAGCCAGTGAAGTTCTGTTCATTATAAATTACGCAGTCTCAAGTATTCTGTTACAGCAGCACAAAACTGACTAAAACAGGGGGTTATCCTAGATCCATACTATGCCAGCAGGAACCCAGGGGTGCCACACATTTCCTGAGCAGGCATTGCAGATCACCAGCAGAAGGTAAAGACTGCAGGTTCCCTTGTATGTGCCACACGGGTAGACTGAAAAATGGCCCCCAAGATATCCAAGTCCCATTCCCGGAACCTCTGAATGTTACCTTACATGACAAAAGAGACTTTGCTAATTAAGTTCAGGAATTTTTTATGGGAAGATTTTCTGGGTAGGTCCTAAATGTAATCACAAGTGACCTTGTAAGAGGGAAGAAGAGGAAGATTTGACACAGAAGAAGGGGAAATAGGACACTGAAGCAAGATGCCACCCTGCTGGCTTTGAAGCTGGAAGAAGGGGCCATGAGCCAAGGAATGTGAGGGGCACAGCTCTAGAAGCTGGACAAGACAAGGAAATTATTCTCTCCTAAAGCCTCCAGAGGAATTGCAGTATTATTGACACATTGCTCTTGGCGTAATAAAACCGATTTTAGATTCTGACCTCTTCCAGCACTATAGAAGAATAAGTATATTTTTTAAAAAAACTTTTAACTTTTAAGACTATTTTATTATATTATTTATTAATTTGAGATAGGGTCTCGTGCTGTCTCCAGGCCGGAGTGCAGTGACATGATCATAGCTAACTGCAGCCCTGACTTCCTGAGTTTAAGCAATCCTTCTGCCTCAGCCTCCCAAGTAGCTGGGATTATGAGTGTGCACCACCAGGTCTACTAATTTTTTTTTTTTTTTGAGACAGAGTGTCACTCTGTTGCCTAGACTGGAGTGCAGCAATGCGACCTCCGGTCACTGCAACCTCCGCTTCCTGGGTTCAAGAGATTATCCTGCCTCAGCCTCCTGAGCAGCTGGGGTTACAGGTGCGTGCCACCATGTCCGGCTGATTTTTGTATTTTTAGTAGAGATGGAGTTTTGCCATGTTGACCAGGCTGGTCTTGAAATCCTGACCTCAGGCGATCCACCCATCTTTGCCTCCCAACGTGCTAGAATTACAGGCATGAGTCACTGCGCCTGGCCTGTATTTTTTACACAGATGAGGATCTTGCTATATTGCCAGGCTTGATCTTGAACTCCTGGCCTCGAGTGATCCTCCTGCCTCAGCCTCCCACAGTGCTGGGATTACAGGTGTGAGCCATCCCATCTGGCTGTGTGTTGTTTTAAGTCACCAAATTTATGGTAATTTGTCAGTGCATCCATGGGAAACTAATACACACAGCAAACACTGACACTCCTTCTTTCAATCTGAATTAGAAGTCTGGGATTTTTGTGTGTGTGCAACCACTACCAGTTTTCTAGACACTCTTTAGAGGCAAAATTTCTTGGGAGGGCAACACAGGTGAAAATGAGGAAGAGAACAACCTAGACCCAAAGCAGACCTTCCAAAGCTGCATGAGAGGCTGGGTCCCAGCTGATACACTACTTAAGAACAAAAAGGTGAAAAAGAAAAAGAAAAAAGAAGGAAAGAAATTCACGCAATGTAATTGAATACGTAAAGAGTATCTCACGCCATGAAAACTGACCTTTAACATAACTTTACTGGCTGCATAATACTCAGGAGGTGAATATACTTTAGTTTTTTTAACAAACATTTTACTGTTTTGAAAGTTATTGAGCATTTCAAAACAGTAAAATGACTACTAAGTTTCTGCCACCATAATGATGTGATTTGCATTTTGGTGCATATATCAGTATTTGATTCTCAGATTCTTTCTTTCTTCCTTCCCTCCTTTCTTTCTTCCTTCTTTTTCTTTCTCTTTCTTTCTTCCTTTCTTTCTTTTCCTTCCTTCCTTCCTTTCTTTCTTTTTCTTTCTTTTTTTTTAATTTGAGATGGAGTCTTGCTCTGTCACCAAGCTGGAGTGCAGTGGCACAATCTCAGCTCACTGCAACCTCCGCCTCCCACGTTCAAGCAATTCTCCTGCTTCAGCTTCCTGAGTAGCTGGGACTACAAGTATGCGCCACCACACCCAGCTAATTTTTGTATTTTTAGTAGAGACGGGATTTCACCACGTTGGCCAGGATGGTCTCCGTCTCTTGACCTCGTGATACACCCACCCCAGCCTCCCTAAGTGCTGGGTTGACAGGCAGGAGCCACCGCGCTCGGCCCTCTCAGATTCTCTCTTTAGGTAGGTTCCCAGAAGTGAAAGGTCATGAACATATTTAAGGTTCTTGACCCATATTGCCAAATTATTTTTCAAAGGTTCTGTTTTCCCCCTGACAGGTAATGAGAGTGACTTTTGATGCACTCACAGCAGCATTAGATACCCCTTTTATGAATACGTTTACTAACACAATGGAGGGAAACGTGCATGCCAGGTTGTATTGATTTACTTTTTTTTGGTTTGAGGAAGATTTTCAATAGTTCTTTCTGTATCTCTTTGTGCATTATTTGCCCATGTGTCTCTGAGAGTTGTAATATTTTTTATCTTCCAGCATGAACATCTTTTCATGAGGCTTTTCTCTCTGATTATAACAATAGTACATTGTCATTGCAGAAAACGTAAAAGGTATAAAAAATAAAGTTACTAAGTCGCTCCGTGATCTTATCATGCAGAGTTAACCACTGTCATTATTCTTGCATAATAATTTTCTTCAAGATGTTTTTTGCTTTGCTTTGCTGAGGTACACATACACACACACTCACATGCACACACGGCTGCATACACATGTGTACACATGCACACCCACCCACATACATGCAAACACACCACATACACATAAACACACATGCACAAAACACACACACACATACAGGCATACACACACACACAGCTGAGTGTGTTGTACATAAATTCCTACTTCCTTTTCTAGTTGCCACTGGTCTTAGTGTGCTTTGTGCTGCTAGTACAGAGCACCTAAGACCAGGTAACTTATAGAGAGCAGAGATTTATTTCTTACTTCCCTGGAGCTGGGAAGTCCAAGGTCAAGGTGGCCACATCTGCTGAGGGCCTGTTTGCTGCATCATCCCATGGCGGCAGGCAGAAGAGTAAGAGAGGTCCAAGCTCACTTTCACAGCAAAACCACTCTCACAATGAAGACCTTAATCCATTCATAAAAGCAGAGCCCTCATGAGCTAAACATCTCCTAAAGGCCTCATACCTATCAACAGTATTACACTGAGGATTAAGTTTTCAACACATGAACTGTGGGAGACACATTCAAATCATAGTACTATTGTATTATGAAAACTTTAACATGTCATGAAACGTTCCTAATAAACAAGCCATGTCATCTTATACATGTAGATACATTTAATTTTCTTACCATTGGTATTTTGATTGTTTTCACATGTTTGTAATATATAATAAGCCTATAATTAACATGATTTTCTAGAAGTACTTGGTATAGATGAATAACATTAATCTTTTGTCCCTATTTATTTGTGGTAAGTATTTTTCTAAGAGTTTTTGGTGTTTGGTTTTGGCTTATTTTCTTTTTTTTTTCCCCTGCCTTTTGTTCCACATTTTTTTCATTTCATTTTATTTTACTTATTTTTATTTATTTATTTGTTTTTCTGTAAGTTCTGGGATACATATGCAGAACCTGCAGGTTTGTTACATAGGTATACATGTGCCATGGTGGTTTGCTGCACCTATCAACCCATCATCTAGGTTTTAAGTCCTGCATGCATTAGGTATTTCTCCCAATGGTCTCCCTCCCCTTGCCCCCCACCCCACAACAGGCCGCAGTGTGTGATGTTTTTCTCCCTGTGTCCATGTGTTCTCATTGTTCAACTGCCACTCATGAGTGAAAACATGTGGTGTCTGGTTTTATGCTCCTGTGTTATTTTGCTGAGAATGATGGCTTCCAGCTTCATCCATGTCCCTGCAAAGTACATGAACTCATTCTTTTTTATGGTTGCATAGTATTTCATTGTCTATATGTGCCACATTTTCTTTATCCAGTCTACCACTGATGGGCATTTGGGTTGGTTCCAAGTCCTTGCTATTGTAAATAGTGCTGCAATAAACATACATGTGCATGTGTCTTTATAGTAGAATGATTTATAATCCTTTGGGTATATACTCAGTGATGGGATTGCTGGGTCAGACAGCATGTGCGGCTCTAGATCCTTGAAGAATTGCCACACTGTCTTCCACAATGGTTGAATATACTCCCACAAAAAGTGTAAAAGCGTTCCTATTTCTCCACATCCTCACCAGCATCTGTTGTTTACAGACATCTTAATGATCACCATTCTAACTGGTGTGAGAGGCTATCTCATCGTGGTTTTGATTTGCATTTCTCTAATGACCAGTGATGATGAGCTTTTTTTCATATATTAGTTGGCTGCATAAATGTCTTCTTTTGAGAAATGTCTATTCATATCCTTCTCCCACTTTTTGATAGGGTTGTTTAGTTTTTTTCTTGTAAATTATAGACTCTGGATATTAGACCTTTGTCAGATGGATAGATTGCAAAAATTTTTTCCCCGTCTTTAGGTTGCCTGTTCACTCGGAGGATCGATTATTTTGCTATGCAGAGTTCTTTAGTTTAATTGGATCCCATTTGTCAATTTGGGTTTTTGTTGCAATTGCTTTTGGTGTTTTAGTCATGAAGTCTTTGCCCATGCCTACATCCTTAATGGTATTGCATAGGTTTTCTTCTAGTGTTTTTATAGTTTTAGGTTTTACATTTAAGTCTTTAATCCGTCTTAAGTTAATTTTCATATAAGGTGTAAGGAAGGGGTCTGGTTTCTGTTTTCTGCATATGGCTAGCCAGTTTTCCCAGCACCATTTATTAAACAGGGAATCCTTTCCCCATTGCTTGTTTTTGTCAGGTTTGTCGAAGATCAGATGGTTGTAGATGTGAGGTGATATTTCTGAGGTCTCTGTTCTGTTCCATTGGTCTATATGTTTTGGCACCAGTACCATGTTCCATCTTTTAAATCCGAAAGAATCATGGCTTATGTTTTTCTGAGTGATTTCATTGCATAATCCCGTTGCTTCCCATCCAGACAGCAGATTCTTCCTCTCTGATATTTACTCTGACATTTGTACAACTTGGGTTTGTCTACATTTTAATTGGCTGTGAACATAGGATTGAAGGGTTTAGCTTAGTTTATCTTTTGTACCCAGTATAGCAAGTGAAAACGAATACACCATCTTTCAAATTCTACCACTGTTTCACCATTATTGCTAGTTTTCAGGCTGCATGGAGTTTGAGGTTTTTATTTGGTTTGTTTTGGCTTCATAATCAGTTTAATGGGCAGCCTGGGGAGGGTGTCAGGGGCAACCTTCACCTTGATCTTGTTGTGTAAGATGAATTACCTGAGCTGGAAGGGACTGTCCCCAGTCATGCATCCCACCTTCCTCACAGGGTTCTTTTCCTCCTGTCAGCAATCTCCACTTATGTAAGATTATGATTCTCCCAGAATCTTCAGGAAGCCTGCCTCCCACAGGTCTGGGAACTCCTCTAAAGTAGGAGGAGTGACAAGGGATTAGCAACCAGGAGCCCTGAAGGTCCTGGCAAGTGACCTCTTTCCAAGAGAACCCACCATGAGGGCTGTAGTTGGGTGACAACCCCTGGCAGCTGCATCCTTGCACCTGCTGAGATCATGCAGCTCTGGCTGCAGCCACAGTCCCAGCACAGCAGGGGAATGACAGCCGGCCACTCCTGCCTGGGGCAAAGGCCCTTGAACAGCCAACTTTTGCTCTGGGGCTGCCGTGGCCTGCCCAGCATGTTTTCTCAGAGCTGCACTGTGGTCCCAGGCTCTTCCTACTCATTCCTCCTTCCTTCCATTTCTACCACCAGTGCTTAGAGGTCGGAAGGCTCTCCCTGCCTTCTCCTGCCCCACTCTTTTCATCCTCCCAGGCAGTTGACCCAATCAATCACCAGCACATTGTTTTGTGTTTAATGGTGTCCCCCTAAATGATGTTGAAGGGTGGTGGTTAATTTTATACTTGACTAGGCCACAGGATGCACAGACATTTCATCAACCATCATCATGGGTGTTCCTGCATGAGAGTCACGTTTGAATCAGGAGACCCAGGAAAGCAGATGGCCCTCTCCTGTGTGGGTGAGCCTCTTCCAGTCAGTTGAAGTCCTGAATAGAACAAAAATGCCAACCCTGCCTCAAGTAAGTGGAAATGCTTTTCTTCTGACTGCCTTGCTCTGGGACATTGGCTCTTTCCTTGCCTTCAGACTTGAATTGCAACATCAGCTCCTCCTGGATCTCAAGCCTTCTGGCATTCAAACTGGAGCTACAGCATTGGCTCCTCTGGGTCTCCAAGTTGCTGAGTGCAGATTTCAGGACTTGTCAGCTGTCACAACCCTGTGAGACAATTCCTTATTTTATCTCATTTGTCTGTCTATCTATTGATTGATCTATCCACCTATATCCTATCAGTCCTGTTTCTCTAGACAAAGCTGACTAATACAAAGTTCTAACCCCCAGTACTGGTGAATGCAACCTTATTTGGAAATAGGATATTATATGGTTTGATTGTGTCCCCACCCAAATCTCATCTTTAATTGCAGCAGCCATAATTCCCGCATGTTGTAGGAGGGAGTAGGTGGGAGGTAATTGAGTCTTGGGGGTGGTTTCCCCCATACTGTTCTCGTGGTAGTGAATAAGTATCACGAGATCTGATGGTTTTATAGGGGAAACCCCTTTCACTTGGCTTTCATTCTCTCGTCAGGCGCCATGTGAGATGTGCCTTTCTCCCTCCACCACGATCGTGAGGCCTCTCCAGCCACATGGAACTGTGAGTCCATTAAACCTCTTTTTCTTTACAAATTACCCAGTCTTGGGTATGTCTTTATCAGCAGCATAAAAACTGATACAGTAAATTGGTACTACAGGACTAATACAGGGCATTTGCAGATGATCAGCTTAAGATGAGGTCAGGCTGGGCATGGTGGCTCAAGCCTGTAATTCCAGTACTTTGGGAAGCCAAGGCTGGTGGAACACCTTAGGTCAGGAGTTCATGAGCAGCCTGGCCAACACAGTGAAACCCCATCTTTACTTAAAGTACAAAAATTAGCAAGGCGTAGTGACAGGCACCTGTAATCCCAGCTACTTGGGAGGCTGATGCAGGAGAATTGTGTGAACCCAGGAGGCAGAAGTTGCAGTGAGCCAAGATAGTGCCATTGCACTCCAGTCTGGACAACAGAGCAAGATTCTGTCTAATGAAAAAATAAAATAAAATAAAGATGAGGTCATTAGGGTGAGCCCTAGTCCAGTATGACTGGTGTTCTAATAAGAGGAGGATGCTTGGACACAGATGTGGATGCATGCAGAGGGAAGATGGTGTGAAGACACAGGCAGAGTCATCTCCAAGCCAAGGAACTCCTGAGGCTATGAGAAGCCAGGAGAGAGGCACAGACCAGATGCTCCCTCACAGCCCTCAGCAAGAACCAACACCTGCCTTAAGACTTCAGGCCTCCACAACTGCGAGATGCCATTTAACACGGCTGTTGTTTAAATCACTCAGTTTGTGGCACTTGGTTGGGTCAGCCTTAGCAAACTCACACAGATGTCTAATTCAGTCTTGGCCTCTGCTCTTTAGAAGATCCAAACTGAGCTGGAGAGCATAATTCACACAGACCAAAGCAGAAATCATGTCCTCCTGAGTTGTACAACGTGCTCTGCTGCTCTGCCCTAGAGCTGCCTTGGTTCCGGCCAGTATATCTTCAAAACACCCACCACTCCCATTCCTCCTAAGCACTTTGAGAGGCCAAGGTGGGTGAATCTCCATTCTTGCCAACAATCATCAGTTCTCAGTGTCTGCCTCTGCCTCGGTTGCAGCTCAGAACCATGTAAAGCACGTGGCTAGAGATACTTGTTGGCTGAATGTTAAGGAGCTGAGATGTGGATGGAGATAACCACAGAACATGGCATGCACAATGGGCTCCTGGAGAGAGGAAAGGCTTTCCCAGAGGTAAGATTCATGCAGCAAGTTATAAGAAGGGGGCTCTGAAGCTCTTGACTGAGGGATATGCTGAGCTAGACTGAGGACATTCCCAAGAGGTCTGCACAGTGAGAATAGGAAAGGGCCAGCCATTCTTCTGGGGAGGACTCCCTGGAGTGTCCCCACGGCCGGCTCCAATGATGTGGGGAGTGAGAACCCAAAATGCACATCTGAACTGGTTTTCATATGCCCACCTCCAAATCTCATTCTTGGAGCCCTGTCCAGTCCTACCTTAAGGGAGCCCGAGGCATCACCAGCTCAGCCTGGGCTCAGACCCAACTGCCCCTGAAACCCAAGCTCTTTCATCCTTGCACACTGACTTGCCTCTATCAGGCCAAGCCATGTGGCAACGGTGGTAACAGGGAACCAGTGTTTCCCTAGGGAATTCTGTTGTATTGTTGCCTCTCACAGTTTAAGTCTGAGCATCTGGTGAGTCCATTTCTTTTGAATTTTTGTTAAAAGATACGAAAGCAAGAAATTTCAGCTAGTCTGGGTTAGCAGTTAAAGTGCCTCTAACCTCAGTGAATCCTAGTCAGCCAAGACTAATAGGTTGAGGCTTCCTAAGTCTTTGCTGTTTTTGTGTTAATACATATTTTTTTCTAACTCTACAATGTAACATTTCTAATGTGGAATATCGGGAAATTGGAGAAAAATAAGGGAAGACAGTAAGGATCTCACATAATCACATTGGAGATAATTACCGCTAACATTTTGCTATGCATTCACTAACAATTTTCACAAGATTGTCACTTAAAAAAAATGACTTGATGAAGAAATTGACATTTAAAAAAGTACATAGGCGCTAATTTTAAAATAAAGTAACTGAAACTGCCTCCTGGGCAATCTATACCTGCAACGTGATTGAGGGGTATGGTCCAGGAAAAGAGGTGGCACTTACGTACCCCACTACAGATGTTCTGAGGGTACTGAGATTTTGCTCCGAGAATTTGTGTAAAGTCTGTATTTTTGTAAAAGAGAAACCATGACATGAAAATAATTATTAACTCTTACAAGATATTTACTGAGTGCTAGGTACTGTTCTAAGGATTTCACAAGTATTAGTTTTAAATACTTGTGAACATACAATTTCACACAATTCATGAGTTCAGACCTAGTCGTACAAGTAAGAAGCTGTTACCATCCCATGTGAGAAATAAGGAAACACCAGATCTGAATAACTTGCTCAAAGTCACTTAGCTCGATGGTGGCAAACTGAGATTTGAACCCAAGCAGTTCAGGCTCCCAAGTTCTTCTTGTTTTTTTAGAGACCGAGTGTCTCTCTGCCACCCAGGCTGGAGTGCAGTGGCCCAATCTCAGCTCGTTGAAAACTTTGCCTTCCAGGTTCAAGCGATTCTCCTACCTCAGCCTCCCGAGTAGCTGGGATTACAGGCGCCCACCACCATGCCCGGCTAATTTTTGTATTTTAGTATAGATGGGGTTTCACCGTGTTGACCAGGCTGGTCCCAAACTCCCAACCTCATGTGATCTGCCCGCGTCAGCCTCCCACAGTGTTGGGATAATAGGCACGAGCCCCGGTGCCTGGTGCCCGGCCTCAGGCTCCAAAGTTCTTTGTGTCTCCATGCTATACTGCAAACATTGAGTGAATACCAGAAGAGACCTTTGGTGAAATGCAGCAAAAATTCTCACTAGAGAAATTAAGATGGAGGCTAGTCAAATTGAACACATGGCTGAAATATCGATGTTTACCTCCAATGTTACCTTAGTTATTGAATTCATCTTTATCAAATGCTAAATTGATACTTGAGTCTGTTTGGGGGATTTCTGTTGTCTTTTATTTACCTGTCACTGGGCTGTTATTGCACCTACTTCAATAGAATACACCTCCACAGTGCAGCTCCGTGGCAGTGGGGGGAGCAGGAGGACTTGGGTTTCAGAGTCTGCCTGTCCGGCCTTCCCATTGACTTTTCTAGATGAATTTTAAAATTATATTCAAAGTTCCAAAAAGAATCAAAGGGAGAGTTTGAATGTCATCATATTAAAATTGTAAGGCTAAGCTCAGTGGCTCATCCCTGTAATCCAACCACTCCAAGAGGCCAAAAGGATCACTCAATCCTGGGAGGATCACCTGGGCAACATAGTGCAACCCCTATCTCTATAAAAAAAAGTTTTAAAAATTAGCTGGGTGTGATGGTGCCTGCCTGTAGTCCCAGCTACTCAAAAGGCTGAGACAGAAGGATTGCTTGAGCCCGGGAGTTCAGGAGTTCAAGGTTGCAGTGAGCTATGATCGCACCAGTGCATATCAACCTGGGTGACAGAGTGAGACCCTGTCTCTAAAAAAATAAAATAAAAGCATTCATTATAGCAATATATAAGTCTCCTTTTTATATCCCTTGGCAAAGTTTTATGTTCTTTTAATATGACCTAAGAATTTTGTTTTAGTTGTACCTTAGTTTTAATTGTATTCCTCTTTGCATCATGCTTTAGGTGGTAATTGTTGTCACACAGGAAAACTATATGTGTGTGTGTGTATATGCATAACATATAAATATGCACATATATACACATATACATATGTATTTAATTCTTATTTAACACAATCCTGCTGTTCTCTAGTTTTTGGTTATCATTGCCTCACAACTGTGACTAATGATAATTTTGGCTTCTTCTTCATAATTATATGCTACTTATTGAGTTGGCTAGGATTTTCAGAAGAGTGTTGAATAATAGCAATGCTGTTGATATAGCCAAAAAAAGTAAAAGAATAAAAAAGAAAATAATTAATTCATCCCTATATTTCCATGCATTAGAATTCTAAGCAAGCATTTAAAATGATGATAAAAATAATAGTTAATGCAGTCAGAGCCATCATATACTTTTAAACAAGAAAAATCTGGTTCCAAAATTTTATAAGACATTTTCATTTTCTTTTTGAAAAGGAGAAAAATAGAGATATATCAGCATTCTGGGTGAACCTTCAGCATAGATTTGTTCAGAGTGAGGTGCTGTTCTGACATTTCAAAGATCCAGATTCGAATGTTTTGGTTTTTCTGAGAGAGAAAAGGAACAAAGGGACACAGGAATAGTCCCAAGATGTTCTAAGACACCCATGGGACCTTCCTAGCAATAACCAGAGGAGACTGTGCTAGGTGAGGGCAAGGTCCTAGTTTAGCCAGTGAAGCCCAGGGATAGTAACATGGAAGTACTGATATTATCATACCCACCTCTGATTCTTAGGGGAAGTATCTATATCCTATAAATACAGGTGGTGAGAAGAAAGGAGTCTTATATTTGTTTGACTGTACCTTTAATCAGACCTAGTCATATGAGTTAGAAGCTGTTATTCTCCCATGTGATAAATAAGGAAACACCAGACCTGAATAACTCGCTCAAACTCAATTTGTTAGTGGCAAACTGAGATTTGAACCCAAGCAGTTCAGGCTTTCTAGTGTGGAAGGTGTGGCCAAGACATTGCAGGATGGAGTGAAGATTGTAAAAATCTAAAAATATTTTGCCCACGTATTGCTTTGTGTATTTCTAAGTTCTTGCGGGACAATAAAGCTCTCTTAACTAACCTTCCCTTAACTACCATCACTGGATTGACCAACATTCTGCATGTCTTCTGCAAAATAGACTCAGCGTGTCCATATAATATATATATTATTATTATTTTCTTTTTTTATTAAGACAGAGTTTTGCTTTTGTCGCCCAGGCTGGAGTGCAATGGTGCGATCTTGGCTCACTACAACCTCCACCTCCTAGGTTCAAGCAATTCTCCTGCCTCAGCCTCCTGAGTAGCTGGGATTACTGGCACCCACCACCATGCCCAGCTCATTTTTTCCCTGTATTTTTAGTAGAGACGGGGTTTCACCATGTTGGTCAGGCTGTTCTCAAATTCCTGACCTCAGGTGATCTGCCCACCTCCACCTCCCAAAGTGCTGAGATTACAGGCATGAGCCAACATGTCTGGCCTCATATTTTCAGGCTAGTGAGTTGCTCTCTGATAAATCCTCCTAAGACAGAAGAATTGCTAGAGCCCAGGAGTTCCCAAGTGACGGTGAGCAGGTCTACGCAAACCTACCCACAAAATCCAAGGAAGCTGAGAGGCCAAAGAAAGAGGCTGACAAATCCAGTTTCTTTTTTTTTTCTTTTTCTTAAATTTTATTTTTTATTTTTTATTGCATTTTAGGTTTGAAACATTTTATAGGGACTTACAAACAGAAGCCATGATGTCCCAGGTGGCTGCAAGATGAGGCAGTGGATATCCTTGCACCACTATCTCCCACACCCAGCACTTATTTACTGTAGGGAGAGGAATATGTAGGACAACTGCTTAAGGGTAGGATTTACCGTATGTACCTGCGCTTATTTAAGAAACAGTGGATAACACAGAAGTCTCAGAGGCCTTCCTGGAGCTGGGGTTCATGAGAAGTACATGGTGGGTTAGCAGTCAAGATGCAGTTGCTTTGACCTCCCCACCAAACCTATTTATACCTATTATATTGTTTGTTATAATGATGTAATTTAGATAAATACTACATGACTCTATGAAATGTAAGTGCAAAAGGAAAGAGGGCTACTGTTTATATGAAAATGAAGGTGAATGCTCTGGAAAGACTCAGTCTCTTTCAAGTGTTTTTAAAAGGTTGTGGCCACAAAAACAGAAAACCAAACCCCGCATGTTCTCACTCATAAGTGGGTGCTGAACAATGAGAACACATGGACACAGGAAGGGAAACATCACACGCTGGGGCTTGTCGGGTGGTGGGAGAGCTAGGGGAGGGATAGCAGGGGGTCGGGGTCCAGGGGAGGGATAGAAGGGGGTGGGGGGATAGGGGAGGGACAGCATTAGGAGAAATACCTAATGTAGATGACAGGGTGATGGATGCAGAAACCATCATGGCATGTGTATACCTATGTAACAAACCTGCACATTCTGCACATGCATCCCAGAACTTAAAGTATAATTAAAAATAAATAAAATGCTTTACTGAAAAAAAGTTGTGGTCAAGACATTGGGGAGTGGGGTGGAGATTGTAAACATCTAGAGAGATTTGGGCCAGGCACAGTGGCTCACACCTGTAATCGCAGCACTTTGGGAGGCCATGTTGGGCAAATTGCTTGAGCCCAGGAGTTCAAGCCCAGCCTGGGCAACATGGCAAAATCCTGACTCTAGAAAAAGTACCAAAACTAGCTGGGCGTGTTGGTGTGCACCTGTAGTCCCAGCTGTTCAGGAGGCTGAGGTGGAGGATCAATTGAGCCTGAGAGGTTGAGACTGCCATGAGCCTTGATCTTGCTACTGTACTCCACTCCAGCCTCCTGGGTGACAGAGCAAGACCCCATCTCAAACAAACAAACAAATAAAAAAGAACCCAACAATCTCATTACTGGGTATATACCCAAAGGATTATAACTCACTCTACTGTAAAGACACATGCACACATATGTTTATTGCAGCACTATTTACAAGGGCAAAGACTTGGAACCAACTGTAATGCCCATCAATAATAGACTGGATAAAGAAAATGTGGTACATATACACCATGGAATACTATGCAGCCATAAAAAAAGAATGAGTTCATGTCCTTTGCAGGGACATGGATGAAGCTGGAAGCCATCATTCTCAGCAAAATAACACAGGAACAGAAAACCAACTCATAAGTGGGAGTTGAATGATAAGAACATATGGACACAGGGAGGGGTACATCACACACCAGGACCTGTCAGGGCATGGGGGACCAGGGAAGGGAGAGCATTAGAACAAATACCTAATGCATGCAGGGCTTAAAACCTAGATGATGAGTTGATAGGTGCATACCTATGTAACAAACCTGCAGGTTCTGTACATGTATCCCAGAACTTAAAGTAAAATTTTAAAAAGCAAACCAAAAAAGACACCAAAAACCAAAGCATTACTACCTTTATTATGGTAAAGAGTTGTACTTTTTACCTTAGGAAGAAAAAGAAAGATTCTACCCATATACTATGTTGCATATTTCTAAGTTCTTGCTCTGCATTAAAGAACTCTTATCTGAAAAGATGAGATGATGCAATAAAGAGGTGATGTTGCAAGAAGATTGGTGCAGAATTCCAGTAAGGAGACCTCACTCCAAGAACAGAACTTGGTTCTCACATCAAAAGAGGAATTTTTATCTCCAACAAATTGTATTTGTGTCTGTTAAAGTTAAATACTCCACAGATTTGTAATTTCTTAACTAGCTTTTTGTTTCTCCGTGGATGACTCTACTGAATGCATCAGACAGAAGGATTTTTTCTTTGTGTTTCTTTAAAATGAGAAGCTGGTCTGCTGTGGATGGCCTTTAAATACACCCTCCTCTGCCAAGACATGCTCACATGCTCTTTTTAGGTTCTGGGCACATCGCAGCAGATGGTATTGTGCCAGGTAAGATGAGAGGTGCTGCATTCAGCAAAAAAAAAAAAAAAAAAAAAAAAAAAAAGGCAGACGTCTCAGATGTCCCAGAGTGCACCACTGGTTAGTGGCTGTTTGGTTTCTGGTTTTCCTCCCAAGAAAATATGGGTGATTTCTCACTTTCACATGTCCCAAAGAGCTGTTACTTAGGAATGCTGACCTCATGGGTAGAATTAAAATGAAATGTTGTGAAATTCTGGCTTGGTGGGAGGGAGCAGATGTGCAGCCCTGGAAATGATCCTGGGAACAGGTGCATGCTCATCCTGCCCCATCACAACTTACCCAGGAGTTTCTCTTCTGCCCTGAGGAGAGAAGGTGTAAAGCTGGTTTCATTAGTTACCCTTGCTGGTGGCCTGGGAGGGCTGCATTCCCAAGCAGCATCCCACCAGGGGTCCCCCTGAAAAGATCACAGCCTGAGCTCAGTAATCATTCTCAGCAGTGTGCGTGCTGTCCGGCATTGCTTGGAAGAAAAGCTTAGGGGGGTTGCGGTTTCTGCCCTTGTGGATTTTGAGCATCAGCATCCACAAAACACACAAATTCAAACACGTTAAATAATCGTCCTAAAACCCAGGCATGCCACATCTGAAAGACATGCTGCTTCCTGACACACTGCCCATTTTCCCACGCCCCTGCCATTTCCTTTTCAGAGCAGAAAACCCCACTGGCATTCCAAGGCTAAACTGTTAATGCCCCCTTCCCCACACCGAGTTCAAGGATACTTCAGGAGTCCTCTGATAAAAGGGAAAAATGTCCTAATGATCCTAATGGGCTTCTCATTTGCCAATGGAAATTTGAAAAATCTGAACAATTACAGAGGAAGAAAGATTCTTCCAACGACTGTGGTTGCCTATAATTTGCCCGTGGAGTTTTACAAAGGTATCCAAATTAAATCATTCCTCATGATGCATTTTGCTCAATACATCTCCTGAATATAAAGAATTGTATGAGTTAAAAATTCAGCAATAACACATATGCACAAATTCAACATTTATATTGTTATTTTGTTCATTCGTGAGTTAATGAAGTTGAGACACCAGCAAGAACTGGGTTGTCTAAAATGCCTGCTACTTTGGATGGCTTTTGGGGGGATATTCAGGACATTTTTCAAGTATCCATTTTTATATTGTAAATATTTTAGGGATGGCTAATATTTCAGCCTTCATCAATCGTTATACATTGGAATAAATTGATCCATCAGATCTGCTGGAAGGTGGGAGATGCTCAGTGCAGGACAAGAGGAGAAGGGAGTGGCTGGGCACAGTGGCTCACACCTGTAATCTGAGAACTTTGGGAGGCAAGGCAGGCAGATTGCCTGAGAACAGGAGTTCGAAACCAGCCTGGCCAACATGGTGAAACCCCATCTCTACTAAACAATATAAGAAATTAGCTGGGTGTGGTGGTACACGCCTGTAGTCCCAGCTACTTGGGAGGCTGAGGCAGGAGAATCATTTGAACTCGGAAAACAGAGGTTGCAGTGAGCCAAGACCGTGCAACTATACTACAGCCTGGTGATAGAGCAAGACTTCATCTCAAAAAAAAAAGAAAGAAAGAAAGAAAGAAAAAAAGAAAGAAATGTATTTGGCTGCTTTGTTTGTAATAGCCCAAAAGCAGGAAATAGCACCAATGCCCATCACCTGTGGAACAGGGAAATAAATTGTGTTATATTCCTACTATACAATAAAAAGGAACAAAGCACTGATATAGATATAGATATAGATAACAATGTGGGTAAATCATGCAGAGGTAATGTTGAGTAAACAAAGTCAGACACAAACAGTACATTCCAGGTGACCTGATTTATGTCAAGTTCAAAAGCAGATCAAACTAAGCTGTAGTGTTAGAGGGAGGGAGCATGAGGGAGCCTTCTGAGGTGCTGGAAATGTTCTATATCTGAATATTTGGAACTTCACAAATCTTAAGTTATGTCCATCTAAAAAATAGAAGAAATTCGAGAGTAATCTCAAAGGTGATGCTCCCATCAGTTGAGAAAAGTTTTTTGAGTGGATTCTAGCAGACTGCAGCTTAGTGGCAGTGACAAGGAGAGACTGGTGTAAATACCAGTTTGTCTTTAGAAAGCTAGACAGTGAAACCCAAATGGACAGAATCCAGCCTTTATTTCTGTTTCTTCCTCTAGAGCCTCACACAAAATGATGATGAAGAAATGCACCCGGTGTTCGTCTATGTTTGTCAGTGAACTGTTTGATAAACCATGTCTTGTATGGATTCAAAGCAGTTCCTTCATCTTTTTCTATTAATTTCCTTCCAAAGCTGTTTGAACACAGGAGCACAGTTGTACGAAATGATGAAAGACTAAAAGGTCATGCCAAGTGAATCTTGAATTTTCTTTTAGGTAATTGATTTTTTAGCTAATTGATTAATCATAGTTAAAATTAGGGCAATTCTCTTTATTTTGCTTCCAGACTATTTAGGGTCAGTTGAGTAGGAAACATACTCATTAAGTGTAACTGCAAAACTTGCCATCTAACAGACAAAGATGTGTTGGCCATATATGATTCTATGGGAGTGGGCATGTTGAGGTTGAAGAGTGGGACCTGAAAACTGAGTCCAGGTCTCCTCTAAAGTTCTGTGCCATCTCTCCAGTGAAATAGCTAATTTTTTACAACCAAATCACTGACCATATTTTAAGTTGGACCATGCCAGAGCTGCCTTACTAGTGTGACATAGCAATGGAATATTGTTACTTAAAGCTTGCTTTCTTATTTGAGTTGTTTTAGATCATCCCATAAATACTGTTACCTTCAACTGAGATCCTTGAAAAATTCTCCATTTCATTCTCCATCATCACACTGCTGGCAGATTCTAGCAGATGGTTTCCTTCAGGGTACACATGGAATCTCTCTCCCTAGTGAAAGAGAGTGGCTGTTTTAGGCTTGTTGCCTGTTACCAAGTCTTAGGATGGCTCAAGGGAAAAAAACCATAATCATGATGACATTCAGTAGAAACTGCTTTGGGAATTCAAAAATGCAGCATGAAATTAACCCAAAGTAGGATTTGCCCTTAATTACTAGAACTTGAATGGTAACCCTTTCGTAAAACTTTGCTTTAGTACTTGTGATGACCACAATTGGTCAAAAATCTTGGCTTTATTGATTTGACCTCTGAGTTTGTTAAAGCATTCATGGTTAACAAAAATGATGTGTGTGAGCAAGTGGAGCTCAGCTGAAGGGCAGGAAGTAATAAGGCAGCCAATTTTTAAGAGCAGATCTCCTTCTTAGAACCAGAGTTCCTCTGCTGGGATAAAAATTGCAACTAAGACACAGAACAGGGTATAATAATCTAAGAAGAAAGTTTCATGAACAACCTAGGAAGTCTAAGGACCAAATTGTTCAAGGGACTTTGCCAAAATTATATAGCGAGCTATTTAGAGAGGTAAGCCATGTCCGTAACTATAACTCTTTTATCTTCGTATGAATAGATGACATCCTTCTGCATTTATTGAGGCTAAATCAATAGCTTCAATAAAGCCATAGCTCTCTTTCTCAGCCCTTTGTGGGAAGAGATCATTCCATTTGTAGCACATTGCTCAGTATACAATAGAGGTAGGAGCTTAATACATGTTTATTTAATTGAATAGAAATGTACTATATACTTCGCTACAGTGTATAAGATTTTGTGCTTTGATAAATGATTACTAATGCCATCATCCCATGGGATCCTCCCTATTATCCAATAAAGTTGTAAGTCAAGTATCATTCTAGCCTCCAAGGCAGGATGCCATGGCTCACTGGGAAATAGAATGGGTAGTTCTGAATCTTAGAGTCTCTGCTCTTTCTAGGCTCATGAGAGCTGAGAAACCAGGTAATCAGGTAAAAGGCTAAGTTCAAAAACTGTTCAAAATTACTATTCATTTCTTCTGTGTATATAATGAAACAAATCCAGCAACAGAAGACTGCTTGAATAAACCGTGCTAAATACATACAATGGAATACTACACAGCTATAAAAAAGGATGAAGATCTTTACACATTGATAGAGAAAAGAGGATCAGGGTGTACTAAGTAAAAAAAAGCAGTATGTACGAGTATATGTAGTAAGCAACCTTTTGTGTAGGAAACATAAGCAAATAATATATAGACATACTTAACATATTTGCATAAAACACTGAAAGAATAAACATGAAACTGTTTAAAAGGATTACGTGTACGTGTAGTGATTGAAGGGGGATAGGATAGATAAAGTCAAGGGTATGACATCTCTGGTTCCATTTCCTCTACTGAGGAAGTTACTTTCTTCTGGGCCTCAGTGTTTTCAGGGTAATCAGATAGAACTTCTCAGAGGTGCTGGGCCTTGGAAACTGTTCGCTTTTCAGTATGTGAACAGAGAAGCACATAGAGACAGAGGGAAGAATATTCTAGTCAGAGAGAATGGTATAGTCCAAGTCATGAAAGTTAAATAGTATATCTGGACAGTAGTACAAACTGACTTTAGCAATAAAATTCATTTAGGGGGAATAATGGGAGGTAAGATTGGA
This sequence comes from Cacajao melanocephalus, assembly GCA_963573385.1. Classification (NCBI taxonomy): domain Eukaryota; kingdom Metazoa; phylum Chordata; class Mammalia; order Primates; family Pitheciidae; genus Cacajao; species Cacajao melanocephalus. The sequence continues at coordinate 52,973 of CAUYLG010075307.1, read as the reverse complement.
AATGCCCATTGAAATTATATCGCAAAGACAAATTCAACAGTTATTTACTGAACACATATCTTACGCCCAGCATCATGGCAGGTGCTAAGAGTATTGTGGTGAATAAGGCAGGTGTCTACTCCTAAAGAGCTCACCCATCAATAAAAAGATAGCAAGTTTCTCATTGTAAACAGCAATGTACACTTTCTTCATTGGCACTGGGATACCACTAATAGAAGAAAAATGATCCCACCAAAGTTGTGAGCCTTTTCCCACCAAAGCTGTCTAGATTATTGCAGAGGACATATAAGAGAGATGTGGAAAAATCCGTTATTTATGACAATAAGGATAAAAAGAAAGGACATATGTCCAAAATTTTGTGCAAGAAAGCAATGTGTTTGTTGCACCTAATGGATACAGAGTTCAAGGAAGGGAAGAAATCACAGGCAAGTAAAGTTTCTCATCTTAGTGAGTAGGAGAGAGAATGTGACATCTCAGCATATTCTTTTCATTAGGAAAACCTCCCAAGCAGAGGAGGGTGGGAGGAGAAAATGAGGTCAAGTTGAGAGTTGTTGTTGAGATGTTTGTGACATAACACATCGTAACAGATCAGGAAGGCAGCTAGAAGCAGGAGAGGAGATGCACACGGCAAGGGGCCTTTGTCATCAGCATAGAAGTGATCTATGGAGTCCTAAGAAGTGCCAAGATCACCAAAGGAAAAAAGGCATCAATGGTCAGGTAAAAGGCTAAGTTCAAAAACTGTTCAAAATTACTAGCTATTCATTTCCACAGTGCATATAATGAAAAAAATTCAGGAATAGAAGACTGGTTGAATAAACTATGCTAAATACATACAATGGAATACTACACAGCTATAAAAAAAAATGAAGATCTTTAAACATTGGTAGGGAAAGGAGGACGGACCAGGGTGTATTAAGTGAAAAAAGCAATATGCAGAAATATACGTAGTATGCAACCTCTTGTGTAGGAAACATAAGCAAAAATATATAGACATACTTTCTTATATTTGCATAAAACACTGGAAGAATAAATAAGAAACTAATTAAAAGAATTATGTGTAGGGATTGAAGAGGGATAGGTTAGATATAGTCAAGGGTGTGATATCTCAAAGTATAACTTGTTATACTGTTCTAATTTTTGAGCCACGTAAATGCATTACCCATTTAAAGTATGAACTTAGAAGAGTAAGTGCAGAGTGCAGAGCCCTGTGTCTAGTATAGAGAGCTTGGGAACTCTGGTTCCATTTCCAGAGGGGAGCAGGAGGTGATGGTGGAGACAGGGAGCTATCTTGTGAGGCTTGAACCTTGCAAAGGTAGGAGGGGAGCAAAATTTATAGGTGACGAGATAAGGTAGATGGGTCCTGGCCTCTTTGGTGTGTCTCCTGCTCAGAACTCCCCAATCCCTGTTTTCCAGCCAGGCTACCCTCTCCTGTCTCTTCCTGGACATTCTAGGTAACTTCCTGGTTTTCATCACGCTACATTCCCACCAAAACAAACACCCTTCCCAATGTTTTCCACTATTCCAAATCTTCACTCATTCTTTTTTTTCAATAAACATCCAAGCACCTTTATACACGAAATGCTATAAGGGACCCCAGATGTGAACGTGCCATGGTCCTCCTCACTTTGAAGGATCACTGTCTATTTATTAAGAGAGACAGACACTGAGATTAACAATGCAACATGATAGAGGTGACATTTACTCCAAATAGTAAAAACTGACCAGCAGAGGGGTTCCCTCCAGTTCTCTTACACTCTTTTAGTGGTGCCAATCAATCAACTGTATTGCTTTGATTTCTTCAGTTAAAATTTTTAGCCACTCATGTGCTTGTCAGCCTCCTTAATCCTTGTAGCTTCTTATTTATTTGCCAAAAGAAGTAGCCCTGTGAAAATGGATATGATCACCTTCATAACATTGATAAAGAAGGGGAGACTAGCAGAGTTCAGTGGCTTGCCTGGAGCCCAAAGCTAATTCCTTTTAGGAGGCTATGCTTAATGGAAAGGGGTTAAATTTCTGATTCGTATGAAGGGTAATAATTACTTGCTGTGAAAAACATTCCGAGGTTTCTTTTTGTGTTGATTCTAGCTGACAATAATGGCCTTAGGTAAGAGAAAAAAAAAAAAAGAGCATGATTCAAGTTTTGTGGAAGTTTTGACAAGCCAAGAGTTACTGGAATTTTAGTAAGCCCATTCATTGCACATGTTTATTTTTATAGCACTTTCCCCCCGACCTAAGTTGGACATTATTAACAGAGCAAAAGCCAAGCTACATTGGCCCTTGGTAAAGACCCAGCTTATCAGAGTTTGGGGCCAGCTCCCTCTAGGCATCTTCTCTCTTTATCACAGATGCCGGCCTCCTCCCCAGCCACTCTGGGAAGCTCAGTGTTGTGGCTGGTTCTCCTTTTCTAGAAGTTCCATGAGGCCACTTCTAGCAGCGGCCACTGCGCTTGCTCTGCCCATTTCCTTCTTCCAGGCATGCAGCCTTATGTAATGACCGAACTCTCGATTAAGCCAGAGTAAAGAGACTTAAGGAGCAACCTGGGACTCTCTGGCGATATGAGAGGCTCCACTCTAAACTATAGCCCATTTCATTTACTCCCCAGCGTGAGGCATGACATCTCCCCACTAATTCATGGTGACCCTCCTTAGTGATGAGTTACTATCTGGATTCCCACACCATCTGGATAGGATTCTGGACACTGGAGAGTTTCTATTTTTACCAGGCTCTGGCATTGCACTTACATTCCATTACAACTGAGCCAGAGGCCACAGAAAACTTGAATCATGCTCTTTTTTTTCTTACCTAAGGCCACTACTAACAGGATAAAGGGCTTTTTGCACCCTGTTATCTGTTACGCTACAACGGAAGAGCAAAACAGAAGGCAGCTTTCAATTAAAATATCTTTGGTGTAAGCACTCAGCTTCTGGGGCCAGTTCCACCTTGTCTGAAGGAAAGCTGCAGGGAAGTGATTTTGCAATTAGGAGGCTGCATGAATTGCAGCCCAGTTAAAAACAGGGCAGTGCTAATTCCACATTCTTGGAGTAAGGGGAAGAGAGGCAGGACAGAATGGGAGCATTTGGGAGTTCAGACATTACTCATTGCATAAAGCTGCCCCGTGCCTGGAAGGATAAAGTAGGAAGAACAAGCACATTGGTCTGCTAGAAGTGGCCTCAGGGAATATCCTAGAAAAAGAGAACCAGCCACAACCCTCAGCTTCCCAGGCTCTGATAAGCTATGTCTTTACCAAGGGCCAACGTAGCTTACCTTTGGCTCTGTTAATAATGTCAAACCTTTGTTGGGGTGGGGGGGGTATGCTATAACAGTAAATGTGTTCAATTAATGAGCTTACTAAAGTTCCAGTAACTCCTGGCTCATCAAGCTTCTTCTACCAGGTAGAAGCAACACAAAAAGAGAGCCTTGTAATACCTTTCACAACAAGTAATTATTACCCACCAGCTCCAGAGCTGGGGTACCAGAGTTCAAATCCAGTTCCACCTCTCACTTGTTGCATGGCCTTGGGCAAGTTATTTAGCCTCTCATGCCTGTTTCTTAATCTGTAATAACACTAATATATTGATATCCTCCTAGCATTTTTGGAAAATTTAATGAGCTAATATATGGAAAGCATTTAGAAAGTACTGGGCATAGAGTGGACATGCAGTAAGTATTCGGTCTTGTATTACCCGAAGTCTTGGTCTCCCTTCTTTAAGGCAATGTGGTAGCATAGTAGACAAGCAATTTGCCTCATCTTTATTTAAAGTGGGAATAATTCCCACCTTGTAGACCCAAACCAGGAAATATTAATTCAATGTTAATTTACTGTCTAGCTCATATCACTCAAAATGTTGAGAAACAACAATTAATAACCATACAGAGGCACCAGGCGTAAATTCAGAGTGGACAAACAAGGAAAGTGACTTCAAGTGAAGAGCCAGTAGGCAGAGGTGAGAGCCCCATTTTCAGTGGTCACAGTGGGGCACAGTCTAATTGATCTTTTAGGACTTGATTGCTAGCCTAGAATTAGCATGCAAATCACCAACAGCATTAGAAACAAAATTCAGAGCCATATCCTTTATCTCCACAAACAATGTCTATGAAACCTGAGTCATGTATGTTTGTGTGTGTGCATGCATAACTGCACGTGTGTGTGTGGGTGTGTGTGTGTGAGAGAGAGAGAGACAGAGAGAGAGAGACTCCAAAGCTTCTTTGATGCAAATCCTTTTTTGTCCTCACTGATGAGCTATGAAATTCCAATTTCAGGCTTATCTCTAGCTATTAATAACAAACAAGAATAAATTAAATTTCTATCAGATCTTATAATTGCCATTCTTTTTCACACACTATCTCATCTTATCTATGACACAACCATCCTCGAAGCATCGTATGTTCTTCCAATGGGACACACAGAGGTTATCGGTGTTATTCTGGAATTAGACTTCAGACTTTGAGTTTGGAGGTTGATTTTGCACTTTATGTTATCATTTGTTCATCAAATATAGGTTAGATAAGTCAGAGCACAACTCTCACACCCATGAAATCCATAGAGTTATGAATTCTGTCTCTGGGCAAATACTGATCTATTTACCATCACTATAGATTACCTTACAATTTCTAGATTCCTACATGAAGAAAATCATGCAGCATGAATCTTTTTGGCCTCTTTTCTTTCATTCATGATAGTGATTTTGAGATGCATGTTACATGTATCAATAGTCTATTCTTTTTTATTCTAGAGTATAGGTATAATGTTTTATACTTTCACATACTGATGAAATTTAGACTGTTTCTACTTTGGGGCTTTACAAATAAAGCCTCTTTGAACACTCATAGACAAGCTTGCATGTGGATGTGTTTTCATGTCTCCCCAAAATAGGTGAGAATATGCAAAGTTTGTCTTTCCTTGCCTGGCTTACTTCACTTAACAAAATGTTCTCCAGTTCCATCCATGTTGTTGCAAATGACAGGATCCCATTCTTTTTACGGCTGAATAGTACTCCATTATGTATATGTACCACATTTGCTCTATTCATTCGGCTGTTGATGGATATTTAGTTGCTTCCATATCATGGCTATTGTGAAGAGTGCTGCCAAAAACATGGGAATGCAGATGTCTCTTCAATATATTGATTTCGTTTCTCTTAGGTATATACCCAGCCATCAGATTGCTGGAAAATATGGTAGCTCTATTTTTAGTTTTTTGAGGAGCCCCCACTCTGTTCCCCATAGCAGCTGTAGTAATTCACACTCCTAATAACAGGGTATGAGGGTTCCCTTTTCTCCGCATTGTCACCAGCATTTGTTATTAACTGTCTTTTGAATAAAAGCCATTTTTACTGGGGTAGGAGATCTCATTGTAGTTTTGATTTGCATTACTCTGATGAGGAATAATGTTGAGCGCATTTTCATATGCCTGTTTGCCATTTGTGTGTCTTCTTTTAAGAAATGTCTATTCATATCTTTCACCTATTTTTAATCAGATGATTGTATTTTTTCTTATTGAGTCGTTTGAGCTCCTTATATATGTTGGTTATTAGGGCTTTAGATGGATAGTTTGCAAATATTGTCTCCCATTCTATGGAGTGTCTCTTCGTTTGCTGATTGTCTCCTTTGCTGCACAAAAGCTTGTTAACTGGATGTGATCCCATTTGTCCATTTTTGCTTTGGTTGCCTGTGCTTTGGGATATTACTCAAGAAATGCATGCCAGTCCAACATCCAGAAGAGTTTCTCTGATGTTTTCTTTTAGTAGTTTCATAGTTTTAGGTCTTAGGTTTAAGTCTTCAATCAATTTTGATTTTTGTATATTTGAAGAGATAGGGGTCTAGTTTGATTCTTCTGCATGTGGATATCCAGTTTCCCAGCACCATTTATTGAAGAGACTGTTCTTTCTCCAATATATATTCAAGACACCTTTGTCAAAAATGACTTCACTGTATATGTGTGTATTTGTTTCTAGGTTCTTTATTCAGTTTCGTTTGTCTGTGTGTCTATTTTTATGCCAGTACCATGTTATTTTTGTTACCATAGCTCTGTAGTGTAATTTCAAGTCAGGTAGTGTGATTCCTCCAGTTTTGATCTTTTTGTTCTGGATACCTTTGGCTATTCTGGATCTTTTGTGGCTCCATATAAATTCTAAGATTATTTCTTTTATTTCTATGAAGAATCTCATTGCTATTTTGATAAGGATTGCACTGAATATGTATATTGCTTTATTTTAACAATATTGATTCTTCCAATTAATGAACATAGAATATCTCCATTTTTGGTGTGTCTTCTTCAATTTCTTTCACAAGTGCTCTATAGTTTTCATTATAGAAATTTTGGGGACATCTTTGGTTAAGTTTATTCCTAGGCATTTATTTTATTTGTAGCTATTGTAAATTGAATTACTTTTTAAAAATCTTTTTCAAACCGTTTGCTGCTGGCATATAGAAATGCTACTGATTTTTGTATCCTGCAACTTTACTGATTTTTTAAATGAGTTCTAATAGCTTTTTGGTGGAGTCTTTAGTTTTTTCAAACATAACATTATATACAAACAAGGATATATCTTATATTTCAAACATAAGATTATATCCGCAAACAAGGATAGTTTGACTTCTTCCTTTCCAATTTGGATGCATTTACTTTCTTTCTCTTGTCTGCTTGCTCTAGTTAGGAGTCACAATACTACGTCATATAACAGCAGTGAAAGTGAAGATTTTTGTCTCATTCTAGATCTTAGAGGAAAGGCTTTCACTTTTTCCCAGTCAATATAATACTAGCTTTGGGTCTATCATATATGGTTTTTATTGTGCTGAAATATGTTCTTTCTAGATCCAGTTTTCTGAGGCTTTTTATCATGAAAGGATGTTGAGTTTTATCAAATGCTTTTTCAGCAATAATTGAAATGATCGTACAGTTTTTGTCCTTCATTGTGTTGATATGCTGAATCACACTGATTGATTTACATATGTTGAACCATCCTTGCATCCCTAGAATGAATCTCATTTGGCCATGAAGAATAGTCTTTTCAATATGTTGTTGAATTTGGTTTATGAGTGTTGAGTATTTTTGCATCAATTTTCATCAGAGATATTATTCTGTCGTTTTGTTTTGGGGTTTTTTGATGCCTCTTTTTGATTATTTTTCATGTGTTTTGGTAGCAAGGTAATACTGGCATCATATAATGAGTATTTGGAAGTATTCCTCCTTCTATTTTTTGAAATAGTTTGAGTAGAATTGGTATTAGTTTTTCTTTCAATATTTGATAGAATTCAATAATAAAGCCATTGATTGGGTTCCAGGCTTTTCTTTGCTAGGTAACTTTTTATTATGGCTTTGATATTATTACTTGTTATTGATCTATTCAGATTTGGATTTCTTCATGGTTCAGTCTTGGTAGGTTGCATGCATCTAGGAATATATATGCATTTCTTCTAGGTTCAAGGATGATCTTTTTGAATACAGATATTCATTTACTCTTACACCATTTGTTAAAAAGACTTTCCTTCATTGAACTACTTTCTCCCATTGAATTACTTATATACCTTTTTTGAAAAGTGCATTTTCGAGTCTTGGCCTGTTCCTGGAGTTTCTGTTCTCTTCTATTCATCTATTAGTCTATCTTTACACTAACGTAATATTGTTTTGATGATGATCATTTTTTCTCCTTTTTAAGACAGAGTCTCGCTCTGTAACCCAGGCTAGGGTGCAGTAGCACGATCTCAGCACACTGCAACCTCTGCTTCCTGGATTCAAGCGATTGTCATGCCTCAGCCTCCCAAGTAGGTGGGATTACAGGCGTACGCCACCTTGCCCAGCTAATTTTTATATTTTTCGTAGAGACAGGGTTTCACTATGATGATCGGGTTGGACTAGAACTCCTGACCTCAAGTGATCACCCTCCTTGGCCTCCCAAAGTGCTGAGATTACAGGCATGAGCCACCGTGCCCACCAGATGATAATCTTTGTAATACATCCTGAAGCCAAGTAACATAACTTCTCCCATTTTATTTTTTTCTAAATTGAATTGGCAATTCTAGATTATTTGCATTTCCATGTAAACTGACTTATTCAAGTGTTCTTTCTTCTTAAGTCACTTTTGAAAATTTGTGTACTTCAAAGAATTTGTTCAATTCATTTAGGTTGTTTAATTTATTGGCATAAAGTCTAAAATATTCATTTATTGTTCCCAAGGGCTACAAACTCAACAGAGACTCCAGAGGTCACACATGACACACTGAAGGGGAAACAAGCTACAGTAGACAGCTCATTCCATAATCTGGGCACAGCTGAGATCCCAGAAAAGTGTATCTTAAAGCAGCACTGCTTTAGCCTTAAAAGTAATGGCAAAGCTTAAGGCCATGCCTCAAAGAATCAAACAAACCCACCTGCTAGTATTTTTGCAGGCAATTACCCTATGATTACATTGGATATATTTGACCCTAGATTCAAATATTTGGCCATAGTTTCACTGAGACCCAGCACATAGATTCACTGGATGTCACTACACAGCTCTTTCCTCTGTGGCACCTGGCCTTGCAAATTTCATTCATCTCAGTATCCCTTAGTGCCAACCTCTGTTTTCACCACCCAGAGATCAGTTTCGTTAGGGCCCAACTTCTCTGTGCCACAATGTTAAAAATTCCCTGAAGGAGAAAGCCAGAGTAACATCAAGCTAAACATCAAAATCCTAAATATTTAAAAACAGGGACTTCATATATTATAATCAATTACCTCTCTTTTTTTTACAGCAGAATAGTGTATCATACCCACTACTGTGTCATAGCTGAACCCCCCTAATGAACTTTTGAACAACTGCATACATTAAATAAACAAAAGCAATCTTGGCAACATTCAGGACTTTCATTAGCTCATGAAATTCATCATCCATTATTGAAACTTGCTAGATAGAATGCACCATGTAAGGGACTGTTGGAAATCAAATGGGAATAAAGCAAAACACCTGATCTGCAAGATCTCCCGGGGCAGACAGAGAAAAAAGAAAGAAATCTAACAAACTGTCATATACCAGAGGTGTTGATAATACTATAGGAGAAAAATTGTAGTACTCATGGGAGCACAAGGAAGGTGTTTAATTTTGGCATGGGGACGGTGGTAGTTGAGTGGTGTTTTAAACTGTTTCTTATAGAAATAAGCTTATTTGGGTATTTAATAAGGGTAACCTACATAACCCCACAAAATCTTCTTTTTGTAAACTTTTATGTATTCTCTAAACTTTGTGTCTTTTTCACAGACAGATACCATTCTACTTCTATTTTTCATTCGACTCCAGATAGTTAAATGACTTGACTTCCTGTGCACATGCATTAAATGAATGTCAAGATACTGAATTATTATCCTTGTCTGGGGAAACAATTTGGGAATAAAAATATGTCCTTTGAACAAAAGTAAATGAAAATAAGCAGGAGGTAGGTGAGAGCTGACAGAGTTTATGACTTGTGTAAGCAAAGGGATAAGTATATTTGATTCTGCTTAAGATATTGAGTCCTTTTGAGAAAGCATTCTTTCTATGTAGGTTAAAAAAGCCATGCTTTTCTGAGTGAGATATAGAATCTCACCCATCCAATTCTCTGAAAGAACAAATCACTTGGAACATCACTAGAAGTTATTCAAGACTGACTAGCCAGGCACAGGGGCTCACACCTGTAATCCCAGCACTTTGGGATGGTGAGGTGGGAAGATCACTTATGGTCAGAAGTTCGAGACCATCCTGGCCAACATGGCTAAACCCTGTCTACTAAAAAATCAAAAAGTAGCCGGGTGTGATGGTAAGCGCCTATAATCCCAGCTACTCGAGAGGCTGAGACAGGAGGATCGCTTGAGCCTGGCAGGCGGAAGTTGCAATGAGCAGAGATGATGCCATTGAACTCCAGCCTGGGTGACAAGCAAGATTCCATCTTAAAAAAAAAAAAAAAAAAAGACTTACTTCTCAATGCAGATGACAATTTGGATCTAAATCAAACAGACCTCCACCTTGACCTCCTGAAGACACCTTGTGTCTTTCTACTTCATGTTTAAGACCTTGGACATTGTGAGTGCTTTATGATTATTTATTGAAGTAAACACCATGTCATGATCACTCTTCCTTTGAAATTCCTTTCAAATCCATCTTCTCCATAGCCTCTATAAACACTCAAATTTAGTAATCCCAGACCTGTTGGTCTCAAGATCCCTCTACACTCTTAAAATTGTGTAGGACATTGAAGAGTTTTTGTGTATATACACTCTATCTGTTGATATTTGCCATATTCAAAATTAAAACTGAGAAATTCAAAAATATTTATTAATTTCTTTAACAATAAAAGGTCAGGTATGATGGCTCACACCTGTAATCTCAGCACTTTGGGAAGCCAAGGCTAGAGAATCACTTGAACTCAGGAGTTTGCAACCAGCCTGGGTAACATAATGAGACCCCATCTTCGCAAAAAAAATCAACAAATTAGCCAGGCTTGGTGCCTCATGCCTGTAATACCAGCTATTCAGGAGGCTGAGGCAGGAGGATTGCTTGAGCCCAGGAGGTCAAGGCTGCAGTGAGCTGTGATCCCACCATTGCACTCCAGCCTGGGCGACAGAGCAAGACCCTGTTTCAAAAATAAAATAATAATAATAATAATAATAAACCCATTACATATTAACATAAATAACACACTTTTGTGAAAACAAAGTGTATTTTCCAAATTTAAAAAGGTGAGAAGGGTGATATTGTTTTACATTTTTGCAAATCTCTTTGTTGTCTGGCTGTAAACGATAGATAGATCCTCATATCTGCTCTTCATTTAATCTGTTACAATAACACACATCATTTCATCTCTGGAACATTTCACTCCTCTCTCACAACAGAATGATAGTGGCAAAGGCAAATACTTTCTCAGTATGATCATAAATATATTGTTCACTTTGCAGCTCATTTGGAAGAGAACATTGAGAGAACTGATACTCTAATATGACTCCCTTCACTTCACTCTCGATTCTAGTCTCATCTCTATAAAAATTTGCTCAGTGAGGGAATAAACCTCTCCAATACATCCTGAACATATCTGCCTTTAAAACAAGCCATATGCAAGAGCTTCCTGTGATCACACATTACAGAGGCTGCCTGATAATCATGGTATCAAATCTATGTGCCTGTGCCCAATTTCAGGGGCGTCCCTTCATCTTGTACCCCCCTTTCTAAATAATCGTCTCTCTATCCATGTTCACTCTGACTCCCTCCTTTAGAATCACTCCTCTTCACTTAAAATACCCTCTACTCCACTGTCTCATATGTCCCCATGGTGTCTGTTCTCTGAGGCCGCATGTAGGATACACTTGTCCTCAAATTGTTCCTCCATGTCTTTGTGGCATTGTAGGCTATGAATTTCTGTAGGATTTCTAGGAGTCTTCTTTCATAATGAATCCAGGAGGTCAGGAACAAAATCCCACCTCTTTGTGTCCTTCACAGCCCTGAATGCATTTGGCTTTCAAATAGGATGAATTAAAAAGCAAATTTATCTAAGAAAGCTATAAAAAAAAAAACCTTATAAATGCAGATACAGGTAACGAAATGTTGTAGGTAATCGGTGAGTTATTTTTTACTTACGTACTTTTATTCTTTTTTAACATGTTTAGTAATTATTATGGATATTATCAAATGTATACAAAAGTAGAGAAATTATATAATGAAGCTGATGTAACTATCACCCAACTTTAATAATTGTAAACTAATTCATAGGCAGTTTTATTTTATTCAGATTTCTCACTCCACTCAGATGCTTTGGAAGCAAATTCTAGACAGCATGTCATTTCATCTGTAAATATTTAACTATTTACCACTAAACAATACTGATTTGAAAAGTATAACAATAATTTTTATTATCAAATATCTTCAATTTTCTCAAGATATTTTTAGAACTTTTTTATTTGAACTGAGATCCAAATCAGGTTCATATGGTATGGTTTATATGTCTAAGATTGTTTCCTGTACAAATTCTCCCTTGTCTTTTTTCTTGGAATTTCCATTTAATTTTTCTTTGAGTAAGCAATTTTCCATAGTCTGAATTTTGCTGACTTCATCACAATGGTATCATTTAATATATTCTCCTTCTCCTTATAGTTCCTGGAAGTTTGTTATTCAACTTAGAAGGATTTATCACTTTGTCTGTTTGTTTGTTGTAAAACTAATGCTTAGATGATATATACTTCCATCAGGAGGTACATGTTTTATTGTTCTTTCAAAATATTACTAATAAGAGTGATTGCCTAAATTTATTAATTTATCTTATTTATTAGGGTTGCAAAATGGTGACATTCTATCATTCCACCTTCATTTATTAGTTGGAAAACACCTACATGGAGCAACTTCCATTCATCAACCATTTGATTAACTGAGGTGTAGATTTTATAGGAAAGATGAGATATACACCTAGTTTTTTACTTAACAATTTGCAAAATAATAAGGCAGTTAGTTTCCTTCAAAGATAATAAATGAAGGTCTCTTTTCCCCTAGCTTCACTGGGAGCTTACTAATTGAAACAAATTATTAGTCCTTGTAGCGATTTTTAATCCTTTGTGAATCCTTATTGAGTCTCACATCGTCTCATCATTGGCCAATGGTTGTTATTCAAGTTAGTTCCTGAGTTCTTTTGATACAATACTGCAGTCTCTTATGGCTACCTGACCTGTGGCAGTAAGTCTGTTCTTGTATGTTCCCTGCCCAGACCTGGAATCAGCCATTTCTCTAAGGAGTCTTGGTCCTTTTTAGTAGGAGATGGTGTTTCAAGGACCTGAATATTCATTGCAACTGCACTAATCATTGCTTCTAGGTTTTTTTAGAATTCAAAGTTAAGAAAAAAGATTTTTTTAAAGAATACACTATTTGTTTTCCAGGTAACAAATTATTATAGTACACAGGATACAAATCTTAGTAAGTTGCCTTTTCCGTCCTTTATATCTCCTTTCTTTTCTTCTCTCATTATATTGACTTAACCTTCTAGAACATTGTTCATTAATTATAATTTTAGGCATCTGTTTCTTGTTCATAATAATATTCTTAACAATCAAAGAACAGAAGAAACACTTTTGTTCTCAATTCCCTTTAAAGTGAAGGATAAATCCACCCTTAAATGTTAGCTAACTAGAGCTCATAGGTCAAATCCAACCTGCATTGTTTTTTGTGGTATGGCCACATGAATTAAACACAATTTTTACATTTTTAAAATATTTTTTTAAAATCAAAGAATCTATTTTGTGACACAGGAAAATTACAGGAAATTCACATTTTAGTGTTCACAAATAAAGTTTTGTTTGAACATAGCCACACACATTCATTTACCTAACGACTACAGCTGCATTCAAGCTACAGTGGCAGAGTTGAATGATAGAAACAGAGAGCACTCTGCTAGCCTAAAATATTTACTATCTAGCCCTGTACCCCAAAATTCATGCAAAATTCATGAACCACAGTTATGAGGCCAGAAGAACTACACAGACTGTCTATTACCAGGATCAGAGATAGCAAGCTTCTTTTCTCCTAAATTTCACTTTTTCTCTTAATTTATTCTGACAACAATGAAGAGACAGATAAAGTTACATGAAGATGAAGCAGAATCTAATGACGTATCGCTGGATACAAAAAGAGCCACCTCAGGTTACAACTTTAATCCTTAAAATGAGAGTGTTCCCTTCCTGCTAATTATTCCATTATTCCCTGATGTTTTTAATAATAAAACCCCAAAAGTTTGCCAGTTCCTGTCCTACTTAATTATGGTTTGTTTTTACTTAATAGATTGGCAGATACAATGACAACTTTTGTTGTAGTTCAACTTCATTTCCAAATGATATAAATATGTGGAATTGTTTGTTTTGTTGTGACAGTGGGTTGTTCATATTTTTTGTTTTCTTTTGACTTGGCTCTGTTTCTCAGTTTTGGGATCAGGATTATGCTAGCTTTGAAAGTGAATTAAGAAGCTTTTTTACATATTTAAAGACTGAAAATACTTATATAGCATGAATATAAACTATTTGGATCCAACAATTTCTAAGGATAAATTTCATCAAGTTTTTTGACTTCTATAATCATTATAGTTTTCAAATATTATATCTCTTTGAATAAAATTTGACAAATATCTTCAAATTTATCAAAATTCTTCATATTATCTGCATATGGTTTTTTACTTGAAATTGCTTTCACTTCTTTCAGCATCTGAAAATATATTATTTCTCATTACTGATAGACAATTATGCTTTTCCTCTTGTTTTCTGGTTATACTTGTCAGAGGCATGTCCAATTTAAATGTACTAATTAATCCTAATGATTTTGTTTTTTAATTCATTAATTTTTGTTTCCTTTATTTTAGTTTGCAGTTCTTTTCCAACTTATTTACTCTGATGCCCAAATTAAGCTATTTGTGTCTTTCTTATTTAAATATAACTCAACTAAGCGTTCACAGAGGAGAATAACTTTGGCTGCTTTCACGAAGCTCTCATTTTCAGTATTTTCTAAGTCACCTGTCGTTGCAGTTTTGATTTACTCTTGAACTGAAAACTTGATACATATTTTGTTGTATTTTAGTCATCTACTTCAAGTAAAACTTTATCAATTCTTAAGCATTTAAAACATACATACATACATATACCTACATATTTGCTATCTCTTGGTAGATAAAATTTAATAAATATAGCTCTATTGGTAAGCATGACTTTTATCAACCTAAAATAATTCTGTCTATTCCATGAAAAGCCTTGTGTCATGGAGTCTGCTTTGTTTAATACTAATATTGCTGTCTTAGTTTTTTTTTTTTTTCACCTAGACTTAGTACATACTTCTAAACCATATTATTTTTGTAACCATGTCTTTTGTGTCTTTTATAAACAGTATATATTCAACATTTTTCTTAGTGTGAGAGGCTTTATCTTTTAATACAGAGCTTTAATCCATTGACACTTATTTTTATAATTCACATATTTGAACATGTTCATAATTTTACTCATGAAAGGGTGAGCACGGATGTACTAAAAATATAAGCAAGAGTTAATGAATGGTTACAAACTCATTATTTTAATTGTATAAGTTAGATAGTGGTAATAATAATAATCACCAATGTATATGACCTTACTATGTGCCAGATATTGATGTATCTATTCCTCTGTACATTAATTAATTCATTTGATGCTTACAAAGTAAACATTTACTACATAAAGAACCTAAGTGAAAGGGTGAGTGAGAAAGTACTAACCTAAATGTCTACGTTTTTAATATTTCTTTGTGAAATACCATGATGGAACTTACAGGTCTTCTTTGTGCTACTAAGAGAGCGTCCTTCCAGCCTACATGCATTAAAAGGATTTTATCCAGGATTGGTAATGAATTCTACTTAATGTCTTTCTACATTTATCAAATTAATCATGTATTCTTCTTTTCTACCTGTTATCTTACCTGGCAAGGATATATTTAGTGGTCTAATACAAATATTGAGAAATACAAATAATGAGAAAAGATGACTAACCAATGGAAAAAAATGGGCAGAGGTAGTTAATAAAATCAGAAATACAAATAACTAATAAAATATAAAAAGATATCATATTTTACCTATCAAATTGGCAAAGAGCAAATAAATACATACCGCTGCTAAGGATGGGAGAGGAGACATCTTCTGTATATTGCAATGATTAAAGCAAGTTCCAAAAGCAGACCCAGGTTACAATCCTGATGGCTGCTTTTTAGCTGTCCTTTCATATGGGCACGTATTCATCAGCCTGCAAGCATGTATTGTGTTCCTACTGTTTACCAGGCCCTATTCTAGTACTCCTTGTCCTTAGGGAAATTACATTTCATGGGTGAAACAGACAATTTTTAAATGTTTCAGAAAAGGGCAAGAGCCATTAAAGAAATAGAGTGGGCTGATGTGATAGGGAGGCTGGTGTTAGGGGTTTGGGAAGTAAGGACAGAAGTGTCCTTTAGATTACATGTTTAGAAATTGCATCTTTGTGGCACCCAACCTCACTTAGCCTCTGGGCTGAGACATAAAAGAGAAACCTGCAAACCCAAGAGAAGAGCATCTCAAGAAAACGGAACATGAATTAATACAAAAGCTTTCAGTTAGGAAAATCTGGGCAGTTTAAGAAGTAAAAAGAGTTTTAGCATGGCTGTTAAATGTTTTCTTGCCAAATAGCAGAGGCCAGGTCAGGCAGACACTCGTAGTCTTTGGCACGCATGTCTTTCTTAGCGCTCATGCAGATAAAACATGGCTCTATAAAACAGGTTTGGTGGCACCCAACCTCACTGAACAGATGGGAAAATTAGATCAGCTGCTGCATGTGAAACTCTAGGAATTGAGCACCAGTGGGCACTCATAATTTGCTGCCACCATCATCATCATCCCACTGTCATTACTTTTCATTGCCGGGTAAGTAAAAGTAGGTATATCCTCTCCAGAGAGAAATTTGGCAATATGGATCAAAAATCTTATAAAATTTATATGACCCAGAATTCATTTTCTAGAAATGTAACTTAAGAAAATACTCCAAATCTATCCACGCAAATATTTATTTTATAATTCTTTATAATAGAGAAAACTGGAAAGAACCAAAACATTCAAATTTGCAGAAGTAGATAAATTTTGTTATATTCATGTGATGAAATGCTAAGATGCCATGAAAAAATGTGTTCTGTAATGAAAATAAAATAGCAAAATGTTCATGACATATTACATGAAAAAAGGCTGGTCACAAAAGCATGTGCTCTAAATAAAATCATAGTTGTTTAAAATTTCGTATTTCTAGATTGTAGCATCATGGTTGATTTTTGTATTGTGTGTGTGAGTGTGCACACGCACCCATACGCGCATGGGGGGGCATACCGATTGTGGATATCACAGATTGTACAAATTTGGTATATATTAATTTTGTATCTTAAAAACCATAATTTTTAAACATAGTTGCTATGACTTTCTTCAAACTGTTTTGGTGCCTGAATACAGATTAAACTTATTCCAAAAAGAAACCCACTATAAATTTCTGCATTAGGATGTTTCTAACAATTTATTTCTTTGACACAAAATCATCATACATATTATATTTATGGGGCACATCGTGATGTTTTGATATATACAGGGTATAGTGGTCAAATTATAGTGATTAACAAGATGTTCATCACTTCAAACATATGTAAGATCATTTCTTTGTGCTGCGAACATTCAAAATCTTCTCTCCCAGCTATCCAAAAATATATCTTAACTTTTGTAACTATAGTCATTTTATAGTGCTATAGAACATTAGAACTTATTCCTATCCGTAATTTTGTATCCTTTACCCAATCTCTCCCTGTCCCTCTCCCTACGATTCTTCCTAGCCTTGAGTAACCACTATTCTAATCTCTGCTTCTATGAAATCAACTTTTTTAGCTTTTACATATGAGTGAGAACACGTGGTATTTGTCTTTCTGTTCTTGGCTTATTTTACCTAACGCAATGTCCTCCAGGCTCATCCGTGTTGCCAAAAATGACAGAATTTCATTCTATTTTAGGGCTGAGTAGTATTCTACCGTGTATATGTACCACATTTCTGTTATCCATTCACCTGTTGATGGATACTTACGTTGATTCCGTATCAGCATTGCAATAAACACAGGAATCAAAATACTGATTTCTTTTCCTTTGGCTATATACTCAATAGTGGGATTGCTGGATCACGGTAGTTCTACCTGCATTTGGTTTTTTGAGGAACCTTCATGTTGTTCTTTATAATGGCTGTACTAGTTTGCATTCCCACCAACAGTGTATAATAGTTTCCTTTTCTTCACATCCTCACCAGCATGTGTTAGGTTTTGTCTTTTTGATAATAGACATTTTTACTGGGGTAAGAAGATATCTCATTGTGGACTGGATCTGCAGATACCTGATGATTTGTGATATTTCTATATATTTGTTAGCCATTTGTATGTCTTCTTTTGAGAAATGTCTGTTCAGATTATTTGCCCTTTTTAATTGTATTATCACATTTTTCATTGTTTAGCAGTTTCAGGTCCTTTTATATTCTGGGTATTAATCCCTTGTCAGACGAATAGCTTGTTTCCTTTGCTGTGTAGGTTTTTAGTTTGATATAATCCCATTTGTCTATTTTTGCTTTTGTTGCCTGTGTTTTTGAGGTCTTATTTTTTCCAGTCCAATGTCCTGAAGCATTTCCCTTATATTTTCTTCTAACATATTTATAGTTTTCGGTCTTACATTTAGGTTTTTAAACCACTTTGGTGACTATTTATATAAGGTGAGAGACAGGAGTTTAGTTTCATTCTTCTGCATATGGATACCCAATTTTCCCAGTACCATTTATCAGAAAGGCTATTCTTTCCCCACTGTATATTCTTGGCACCTCTGTTGAAAATCAGTTAGCTGCAGATGCGTGGATTAATTTCTGGATTCTCTATTCCTTTGGTCTATGTGTCTGTTTTTATATCAGTACCATGTTGCTTTGGTTACTATAGCTTCACAATATATTTTGAAGCCATGTAGCATGGTGCCTCTAGCTTTGTTCTTTTGCTCAGGATTGCTTTGGCCATTTGGGTTCTTTTGTGGTTCCATATGAATGTTACCCTTTTTAAAAACAATTTAGGGGACCGTCACACCCAGGGGCTTGTTGGGGGGTGGGGAGAAGGGGAAGGGGGGCACTGGGACAGATGCCTAATGCATGTGGGGCTTGGAACCTGGATGACGGGTTAGTGGGTGTGGCAGGCCACCAGGGCACATGTATACCTAGGTAACAAACTGCATGCTCAACACATGTATCCCATAACTTAAAGCAAATTTTTTTTTAAAAAATCTTTTTAACCATGAAAAAACTAATTTCTTAGTAATCGATTCAAACTGCTTTCCTTTTGTTGTCTAAATCCGGATCTGATTTTGCCAGTGAAAATTTAGCAATAAACACACAGCACTGTACAGTAGTAGGGAAACCAGGCAGTGGGTTGTGCAGATTCTTACCAAGTTCAAGGGGTACAGGGCAGGGTCTGGAGCCAGGCAAGCATGGGTTTGAACTCAGCTTTACTCTTACTGGCTGATTGTTTTTTGGCAAGTTATTAAACTCTCCAAGTCTCATTTTCCTCGTTTGCAAAATGGGGATAAACAATGCATACCTTACAGGGTTGAGATCAGGTGATGAGGTAGTGCATGAAACTACTTGGCACATTGCTGGACACTTGAAAATACCAATAAGTTACATCTACTGTTATACTTACTATCACTAGTGTCACCATCAGCACCCTCATGGTGCTTGGAAGAACTCTCCACACGGGTTATGAGATCATGAAACTTAAAAACTTTTTAAACCGTTTTTCAAAAATTATGTCTAACTAACTTCTAGGAGGCTTTTTTTTCTATAGGTGACAAAAAGAAGAAACAAAGTGCCAGATGTGATAGAAAACCCAGGTGTCCATGAGGAAAAAATTCCAGCAAGAAATCCAATGTAATAAACATGTGGCCTTAGCTCTAGAGCGGACTTAGCACAGCTTGCAGAAACACACCTATTATTTCTCTAGTTAGACTCAACTTAGTCTTTAAAAAAAAAAATCTCAAATAAATAAAATTATACCTTACCTTTCTGTAGCCATAATTAGGTGGTATTAGACAACAGACTATGCAAGAAATGTGAGCACATTTCACTCTGAGTATGTCTTTTCCCAAACACTCTGAATAAGAGAAACTATCCTGAAATACTCAGGGATTCTCAGAGCAGCTGACAGGTGTGACGTCTGGGTAAACATTGTGTAAGCCAGAACCACAGATCCAGGGGCATCTCTGCAGGAAGATGTACTCAATGTCCAGTTTCTGACCTTGGAAATTATTCCCAAATGTTAAAAAAAAAAAATAGACAAGATGAGCACTAACGACTGAGCAGATACCCAGAAAGTAGATGCAGAGCTGCTACATGCGGAAGAAGGAAACTGATCATAGCTCTGGGATAGAAATAAGCAAATGCTTACAGCCAGACACTGCACTTACATGTGCCAGGAAACTGAGGCATAGAAAAGGGAACAAACTTGCCCTCATCCCTGAACTACTAAGTGAGCTATCGGGATTTCCTCCCTGGAGACCAAGAACTAAGAAGTCTGTGTCAGGCATTGATATTTTTATGCAGCATTTGAGATGGTAACTAGTTCTGTTATCTCTCCTTCACTTTTCCCTTCTCTCCATATCTAAAAACTACAGATGACAATTCTCCTCTTAGTCCTATACTTCCACTCAGATATTGTTATAAATAACAAATCACACTTTCTGACCAATCTTATCTGATTGTTTTTTAGGCATACTTTACTAGTTGCATTTTGTCAAAGGCTTTTTGGACAGAATGTAGTATGTGTGGTTTTTTTCATGTCCAAACATGTCTATTCTGAACAAACCTAATAATTAACATTCAAGAATTTTACTTTCGTATTAATTATCTGAATTATACATGTGTTTGCTTTCTGAAAAATATGGCATGGAATGTGTGATTAATTTTCTTGGCTATTCTGATGACTGTCTTTGTTTTGAACTTCAAGTACTATGACACTGTGCACTACTTTCACTATAAAGCCAGCAAAGCAGTGACAGACTCGCAGATAGCATCATCTAGAAATTTAAAACATGAGTTTGGGAATCAAGGCTGGATTTGAATCTGAGCTCAGCCACTTTCCTTAGTTGCAAATTAAACTCCTTAAGCCTCAGTTTCCTCATTCTGTAAGATGAGGTTGATAACATAGTCACATTGTGTTCTTGGGAGAATTAAATGGGATAATGTTTAATATTTTGCATGATGTCTGGCACATCATGAGTGCTCTATAAATGTTTTATTCATGAACAAATATTTAACACCTACAATGTACCAGGCACAAATCTTATCTTTATGAAATTTATATAGGGAGACATGCTGAACAAATCATCACACACATAATATATAAAAACAATTTCTTGAGCTATGAAGAAAAAGTTTAGGATGCTTTGATAGTATTTAATGAGAGACCCGCCCCCCCAACCCTCAGTATGGAGTCTGAGGTATGGTGGATGAGGGGAGGGGATCAAATACCATTCCTCTAATGAAAGGGGATGTAAGCTAAGATGTAAAGGGTGAGGTTGGGCGTGGTGGCTCACGCCTGTAATCCCAGCACTTTGGGAGGCTGAGGAGGGTGGATCACCTGAGGTCGGGAGTTCGAGACCACCCTGGCCAACATGGAGAAACCCCATCTCTACTGAAAATACAAAATTAGCCAGGTATAGTGGTGCATGCCTGTAATCCCAGCTATTCGGGAGGCTGAGGCAGGAGAATCACTTGAACCCACAAGGCACAGGTTGCGGTAAGTCAAGATCACGCCATTGCACCACAGCCTGGGCGACAGAGTGAAACTCTGTCTCAAAAAAAAGTAAAGGGTAAATGGAGGGGACAGAGGTGGAAGGGACACTCCATGCAAGGAGAAGAGCAGAAGTGCAGTGCCTGGTGCAGAGTAGTATTCCATAGATCAAGAGATCAGGGTTTGTAATCCCAGCACTTTGAGAGGCCAAGGTGGGTGGATCATTTGAGGTCAGGAGTTCAAGACCAGCCTGGCCAACATGGTGAAACCTCATCTCTACTAAAAATACAAAAATTAGCCAGGCGGTAGTAACATGCACCTGTAATTCCAGCTACTTGGGAGGCTGAGGCAGGTGAATTGCTTGAGCCAGGGAGGCAGAGGTTGCAGTGAGCTGAGATTGTACACTGTACTCCAGTCTGGGTGAGAGAGTGAGACTCTGTCTCAAAAAGAAATTAAAAAGCAAAAAAGAGGTCAAGGTGGCCAGAACAGGGGATAGGAAAGGGAATGAAAGGCAGGCCAGGAGAGGAAGACAAGAGCAGATCATATGGCCCAATGGGCCATGCTGCGGACACTGGGCTTCATCTAAGAGTACTGGAGTGTGTTTGAGGCCTTTAGGCAGAAACATCGCTGAATTAGAGTTGCATTCCATAAAGGTCATCCTAGGGAAAAAGGAAGGTGACCCAGGCATGCAGGCATGCAGAAGATTTCATAGTCAGGGCTGGGTGATTGGATGTTGTGGAAAAAGTTGGAGAGTGCAGAGTTGAGGATGACAGTGGGTTTTTGGCATGGACAACTGAGAGGAAGGCTGCCAAAAGTGAAGCAGAGGAGCAAGAGTCTGTTTTGTGGTAGATGGTGAGTTCAGTTCCATGATGTTAAGGATGAGATGGTTTGGGAACATCAGGAGGGATGTCTGGTAATTGTTGTGTCTGGTAATCGTCCTGTGTATGCAGGACTGGAGCTGAGGAGGCAGAGATGGTCTAGGCTTAAAGATTTGGGAGTCATCAGGGAAAAGAAAGAAACTGAAGGCATGAAATGAATGAGCTGCCCTGACCTTGGTCTTCCCCTTGAAAGTACCAGCCAGTTCTCAGTTGATAATGCAGAAGTCTTCGTTAAGTTTGAAAAGAGCAAGGATGTCTCTTGCAAAGCTGAGCTTTCTAAATGTGGCATTTATTATAAAGGAGGGAGGCATGGCCAATTCCTATTTTCAAAAATGTCTATAATCAAAACAGTACCATACTCTATTGCCTTTTAAAATTAAAGAGGAAATTGCCCCAATCCCTTTCTGCATTTTAAAATTGGTCTGCCCAGCTATACTTAGAAGCCACATTATAGCTTCCAAAAAGACATCCTGTATGTTTTAAATGAGCTATTATAATTCCTATATATATGTATTATATCCATTTTAATACAGGAACCATGATTGATGGAGGTCAGGCCCTGGTCAGGTGTTCTAGTCCAGATGGAGCCTAAGACTGTTTACCCAAGTGGCTGGGGAGAAAGAGCAAAGACCTACAGCTAATCTTTATCCCTAGCTTAACCCAGGCAGGGGAGGGAGCTGTGCAGGAGCTGGGAGTGAAGAGCAAGGGTTATTCACATTTCTACTTTGCACAGAGCTAGAAGATGCTGCTGGAAGATGAAAGGGCCATACCTCTGGGTGAGCCAGTGGCCTGGAAGAGGACCTGGTATGTCCTTTCCAAGCAGGGAACTGTCCAGAGCACTCAGATTTAAGCATCTTTGCAGCAGTCTAAAACCAAAAACCCATTTTCCTGCTCCCCTGTTCACCTGTGACTACTCAAGCATGACCCAACTCACCTGTGTCCTTGCTGGCATGGATCAGGACCTGAACCTACCTTAGCCTTTAAGCTAAATATAAAGGGACAGAGTCCTGAAAAAGTCTCACACTTCCTCCTTGAGAGATCAGTTTTGGTTGTTTGTGTCACTGCTTCAGACGTGTGGTGTTTGACCTTGGGCTCGAATCCCACAACTATGAGAGGAAATGATGACTATCACACCTGAATTACAGGCTTCCATCCTTCCTCCGGGACCCTATAAAAAGTTTTTATAAGTACTGGAAGTCATCATTTTATGAAGTGCCTGCAACTTAGCTATATAAAATTATTTGGAGAATGGTCTTGCTTTCATGTAAATGTAAGTGTCTTGAAGATCCAAAAGATCTTCTTAGAATGTAAGTTAAGACAAGCTCTGTTTCTGAATTTAATAATCTGTGTCTAGTTGTGAGTAATTGAAGCAGGAGTTGTATTCAAAATGTTGTTTTATTCCATCAACAAATGTCATCCATTGACTCAATAAACGTTCACTGAAAATCATGTTGATCACTTAGAGAGATACAAATGAAGGATAAAAGGAGGGTGTGTCTTTAAGGAGACTAAAACCACGAGGATTGACTGTGTCATTCATTCAGCAATATTGTTGAGAGCCTACTAAATGCTGTACACCATTATGGGTTTTGAGGATACAGCAGTAAATTAAAAAGACAACAAGCTCTTCCTTCAAAGGAGTTTATAGTCAAGAAAAGGGACCAAAAACAGAAACAAGTAAAGCACAGAAAGTGGTGATAAGTGCTATAGCACAGTGGTCCCCAATCTTTTTGGCACCAGAGACTGGTTTCATGACACAGTTTTTTCATGGACCTGGAGATGGGAGGATGGTTTCAGGATGATTCAAACACATTTCATTTACTGTGCACTTTATTTCTATTTTTATTACATTGTAATATATATTGAAATAATTATACAACTCATCATAATGTAGAATCAGTGGGAACACTGAGCTTGTTTTCCTGAAACTAGGCAGTCCCATCTGGGGGTGATGGGAGACAGTAAGAGATGATAAGGAATTAGGTGCTCATAAGGAGCGCACAACCTGGATCCCTCACATGCGCAGTTCACATCTGATGCCACTGCCGATCTGATGCGCAGTTAGCATCTGATGCCACTGCCGATCTGACAGGAGGCAGAGCTTAGACGATAATATGAGCGATGGGGAGAGGCTGTAAGTTGTAAATGTAGATGAAGCTTCGCTAGCCCACTCACCTCCTGCTATGTGGCCTGGTTTCTAACAGGCCACAGACTGATGGTGGTCTGTGGCCCCGGGGGTTTCCCCTGCTATACAGAAAAATAACTGGTGCTAAATCCATAGGGGCAACAGCAAGAAAGAAAGTTATATTATAACGAAGAAGGGCTCATGGATGAGTGGGATTTTGAACACAGCCTTGAAGACAGAGAGAACTGACAGATTCAAGTTTGAGTAAACAGAGGGGAGAGGGACAGATCACTGAGCGAAGAGCAGAAGAAGGCAGCAGAGAACCACAACCACAGGAGCTGAGGTCCCAGTCACCTCGGCAGACTAACAAAGTTACAGTGAAAAGTCTACCTGGCAGGAAGAAAGCCTTGATGTTAGAAACTCATGATTCAAGTCAACAGGCATTTGCTGAAGATACTCGTAGAAGGTAAACACCTTTGCGTGTTCCTGACCATATCTATGGCACTGCCTGGCCTGAGCAGGTGCTAAGTAAATTACATGTTAAGTGAATGAGGAATGGAGGAGAAGGTTGTGTAGGGCTGGTGAAACCAAATGATGAAGGGCCTTGAATGACAGAGTGAGAAGCTTTAACTTGATCTTATCAGCAACAGAAAGATAATGAGGCCGGGAACGGTGGCTCATACCTGTAATCCAAGCATTTTGGGAGGCTGAGGTGGGCAGATCATGAGGTCAAGAGATCAAGACCATCCTGGACAACATGGTGAAACCCCATCTCTATTACTTGGATGAATCTGGAAACCATCATTCTCAGCAAACTGACACAAGAACAGAAAGCCAAACACCGTATGTTCTCACTCATAGGTGGGTGTTGAACAACGAGAACACATGGAGTCAGGGAGAGGAGCATCATACACTGGGGCAGTTGTAGGGGGTAGGGGAGAGAGAATGGGGAGCGGGAAGGGAGGGGAAGTGGGGAGGTATAACATGGGGAGAAATGCCAGATATAGTATGCACCTAAAGTAAAATAAATAAATTTTTTTAAAAGTATAAAAATTAGCTGAGCATGGCAGCACATGCCTGTAGTTCCAGCTAATTGGGAGGCTGAGGCAGGAGAATCTCTTGAACCCAGGAGGCAGAGGTTGCAGTGAGCCAAGATCACACCACTATACTCCAGGCTGGGTGACAGAGTGAAACTCTGTCTCAAAAAAAAAAAAAAAAAAAAAAAAAGCACAACCCATGTCTTGCAGGTACCCCATTATGAGGTTTCCTTAGCTACAATACTGAGTCCCTTGATATGCCTCCCCTCCCTTTGGTTATTTCTGGGAACTTTCCCATCATGGTTTCTACCCTTTCCATTCCATCTCCTTGAAGAGGACCAGATGACCACAGCCTTAGCATCCCAGGCCCCAGATGTGGAGATGTGCAGCCAGTGTATTGTTAAAGAGCACATGAGTTCTTAAGTCACCAGCAGCCAAAACTCTGCTATGCTCCACGCAGGAACAGAGCTAATTCCATTACTGCTTGGTGCAATCACAGAGTTGCCTCGGTCCCTATGCAGGTGGACTCCATGACAGCAGCCTTTGGATTCTCCTCCCACCCCTCCTTTCTGTGATCTCAGAGTACACCTCTAGGATAGATATCAGGGTGTCCTCTCAAAGCTCTCCCGAAAACCTCAGGTTCCCATCTTCCTTCCAAAGCTTGCCCCCTTCCCTTCTAGCCATCTCTCCACCATGTTCCTTCATTATCCTGCTTGCCATGGGCCTGTTTTCCCCTTTTGACTGCTTCCATTTGCCTAGAGGCAGCTGCTCTTACAGACAGGAAGGGATAGTATCCATTATGGTTCTAAGTCTTTAAGTTTACAGATGAGGAAACTGAGGCACAAGAGGGAAAAATGACTCACCCAGCTTTAAACAACGAGTTCACCATTCAGGGGTACTTGGGATGGAGGTGATGGAGGAGGCAAATTTGGAAGGTGTTTCAAGGAAAGACAACTGTGGGGTTTAGCGACTAGTTGGAACGTAAGAGGCAAAAAAGGTCGCAGAAGGAAGTAGATACACATTCTTCTGGCAGAAACTATTAATTGGGTTCCTGCCCTGACCTCGCACTGCAGTGAGAGAGATAACCGGGTCTCCTGCCATTGGAGGGCATAGCACCTGTGCTCTGGAGGAGGAGATGATCAAAGAAAACAAGTAAATAAGAAAATGTACAAACTGTGATATGTACCATGAAATAAGCCACTCAGCAGGTGTGAGTTTGAAGATTACTCTTCTTTAGACTGGGTGGTCTCAGGGAGAGCTTTTGTGCCCAGACAATAAAAAAATATGTATTTTAAATGGCAGATTCTTGAAACAATGACCTTAGTAAAAGTGGCAAGGCTTGAAAAATACACTGGCTCATGAAAGGAGATCTGCTTTTAAGGAAGCAGCCCATAAAAGCACACAATGACTTCCCCATCACTAGCTTTTTTCTGAACCAATAATCTTTTAAATTAAGGGGATGGGGTATGGAATGTTGCTATCTTTTGAGAGTGTTTCAAATCAAAGTATTTATTCAATGCAAGGAGGTCTTCTAGGGAGAGACGCTCACCGTGGGTCCAGCATGTGGGGTCCCCTGTTACTCTTTCCAGAGTTCTTATAGGCATTGGGGTCCAAATCATGCATTCAGGTGGACCTGCTCCTTTTTTCTGAAAGGAAAAATGCTGCTTGGGCATTCTTAATTGGTGAGACAAACCATTTGACAAGTTTTAATCTGAGCAACTCAGACTCATCCAGGATAAAATTCCTGATATCACAGAGCTCTGCTTGGCCAGCCAGGCACATCCTGTCAAGAGTGCTTTAGCTGCCAGTTGCAGAAGTTTGAGGGCTGAGAGGACATCTCCCCAGGTGACCTCTTTCCTTCCCTGGATTGGAAGGAGCAATGGTTTTTGACAGTAACCACAGACCAATGTACCCCAGTCCCTGGAAAAGTGGACAGCACTTCCATCCCACATTGTGCAGGCCCCCAGGATGCCCCAAGCCTGTCTCCTTCAGGGCTGTGTACCCAGCACAGTGTGCCTTGTTCCCTTTACTCACTGCACCCTCCAATGCCGTGCTCCCATGCTGTGCTCCATGCAGAAGGAGAGCTAATACCATTCATGCTCGGTGTAGCCTTCCTTACTTTGCCTACCACTCAAGCTTTCTGCCAGAAAGTTCAGAAAAGACTCCAACGCCAACACTCTCAAGCGAGCTTGCCCATGACTTTACTCAGATACATGAGTGGAGAGCTGCACACTTTCAAGTCCCAATTAAACAGGGGAAGAAAAGACTGGCACAGTGAAGTCACATCTGCTTGCCCTGTTAGTAAGCTTGATTCTATCATTAGGACATACAGGCTAAGTGAGGTCCCCCAGCCAGGGTACAGCTTGTCCTCTCCACCTGGGATCCAGGATCGACCATCTTTACTATCACCAGAGATCACTGCAAGAAGCTAATAGAAGCTAAGGGCTCTTCCCAGGAAAATCTATCTCTGGACATCCACATTTAACGTCAGTTACGGGAAGTCTGTCTGTGAACCTGAGGTTGCAAACCTAAGGTTACAGTCCATGCTTTATCTGGCCACACCATCTAAGGTAGACAATCAAAAAACTTCAGCCTAGCTCGGTGGCTCACCCCTGTAATCCCAGCACTTTGGGAGGCCAAGGTGGGCAGATCACAAGGTCAGGAGTTCAAGACCAGCCTGACCAATACGGTGAAACCCCATATCTCTACTAAAAATACAAAATATAGCCAGGTGTGGTGGTGTGCACCTGTAGTCCCAGCTACTCGGGAGGCTGAGGCAGGAGAATCACTTGAACCTGGGAGGCGCGGAGGTTGCAGTGAGCCAATATCGCACCACGACACTCCAGCCTGGGTGACAGAACAAGACTCCGTCTCAAAAAAAAAGAAATATTTAAAAAAATATTTAAAAACCTCTTGCTGACTCAGAGCTGCCCAGGTAGCCACACATAAACCCAAGGAGGGCTCAGGCCACGGTAGTTTAGCACAAAGGCATCTGGTAGACTCTGGGATAGCACATTGCTCTTAAACTCTGATTCTACAGCTTGTCTCTGGGGTTTAATTTGATGGGGCAGTTTTCTTCCTGGTAATAAGGTGCCATCGGGTCTGGCCTGAATGTTACTGGCAGTGGAGCTCCTTGGCCTGTCTCTCCTCTGCTCATTGGATGTGTACCAGCCACATAGGAGAGACCACTCACTGTGCAAGGAGAGACAATTAAGGGTTATTTTCTCCCGTGGTCACATAACATTAGCTGCTGCTTTGGAGTCCGTATTTTTTAAAATTGTGATCATTCAAACTCCAATTCTCAGAATGCGATGCACTGCCGACAAACCCATCTCAACAGCACACTCTGACTTTTAAAATAATGCAATTATTGAGGACACTCCTTTCCTCTTTCTTCTTTCTCTTCATCTCTGCAAAACCTGTTGTCATTCAGCAAAAGCTGGACATAGTGTCCATCCACGCTCTTGTAGGGTTGCTAAATGGCACACAAAGATCAGGAGTGGAAGTGGGTGAGGTGGAGCCGAGTTTGGGTCTAGCTGTGTGATTTTGGGGAGCTACTCCTGTCTCCAGCCTTGCTGTCTTCACCTGTAAAGGACAGGTTGACAGCGCTAATCTCTAAGTGCCTGCCCGTCTTCATATTCTAGCCTTCTGCGACTCCAGCTAATTAGGGTTTATCATAGGCCAGTGTCTCTCAAAGTTGTCATTAAGATGTCAAGTTTTCCAGGAGGTAAAATCAATCACAAAAGCTGGAGGCTAGAACCAAGAAGACTGCCTCACAGCTTTCAGCTTCCATACCAAGTCACCCTCATTCTCAGAGAAACATTTGAACTAAGGGGGAACCCTCTAATGACCAGTCCTGGGTGGGAATTCGAGAACTCAGTTTCTACTCTCCCCGACTTTTGAAGCAAACCGTACGACTCACTGGTATAGGAAACTCATCAAGGAGACCAACATGGGCAGAAAAAGAAACGGTTTTATCTTGTATTGGAGCCATTGAAGCAAACTTTGCGTTAATTTTATAAGAAAAGGTGACTCTAGTGGCCAAGGCTTTACTGACATGACTCCTAGTGCCCCCCCATAAGCCTATTAGATGAGCCCCAGATCACAAATGTAGTCAGATGTTCTCACCTGATAGAGCATTCAGTGAAGACATAGAGGCAACATTGTAAATTCTTCGTTTCCATTTCCTTTTGGCATCTAGAGGCCCTTACAGTGGAAGTGAGGATTCTGAGTCTACAGAGATAGGAATGTTGGTGGTGTTTGGCCATAAACACCTGTTCTGTCTACCTCAGTCTGACCAGTGTAAGTTGGTCAGGGTGTCTGAAGGGTCAGGAAAGGGGCAGAAATTCTGCAGCAGACCAAATGGTGGAAAGAAACTTGGTGAAAGGATGAATCCGTAGAGTGCAGGGATTTTCCAAAGCCCAATAATTAAACCAGGCAAATTCACATGCAAAGGATGGCATGAGCTGCAGGGCAAGATGCTCCGGGATTAAGTCAGGAGCTGTTGGCTCCTCTTGAGGCAGAGATTGTTGAAGAGAAAATCATAGCTACGGTAATGAAATATTACCAAAGAAATAGGAACCCTTATTCTCGTGGGTGATTCAGAAGTCAGGCTCTTCCTAGGAAGCATGATGAGAAAAACTAGAGGGTCCAATGCCAGATGATAGAGCCAGGAAAAAATGATAGTAAAATAACATTACAGGAAAAAAAAAACAGATGGCCGAACAGAAATGGTGGGCAAAAAACGGGAATGAGACAGCTGAAGGAAGGCAGGGTTGGGAGGGAATACTGGGCTACAGCTGTCAAGCAGAGAAGAAAACCAAGCCACACTGTGAAGCAGAACCACGTCAAGAACACAGAGACACAGTCATTCAGTCAGTCAGTCAGACCGAAGGTCGGCCATTCATGCAGCAAAAACTCAGAAAATGCCTTCAAGACTCCAGCATTGTACAGGATTCTGGAGCTCCATGAGAGAGCAAAGCTGATCAGACAGATGGCCACTCAAATGAACTTCCCCACCCAGTGACGGGGTCAAGGCATCCACCCGTAAACCAGGGTGGTTCAGCCCTGACACTCTAGGTCCCGATGGGTGGAGGCCAGGGACAAGCATTCTCCAGCTGTCTTCCCACCATAAAAGGCATTGCCAGTCCTCAGAAAGATATTTGAGAAGAATGGAGGCTGGGGATAGAACTAATGCAGAGTTCAGAGAAAAGGGTGCTAGGGCAGCAAGGTTTGGGCAGAGAAGATGAGAGCAGGAGGAGGGAACCCTGATTGGGACCAGGCAGCTGCTTTCCAAGCCCGATTCCAGCCCCATCTCTCCTTCCTAGGAGAGGAAAAATGAAGGAAGAGATATGAGGATGGGAATAATGTTAATAAGGAGGGGAATAGCCCTTTTGCTTTTTTTTTTTTTTTTTTATACAGGGTTTTACTCCCATTGCCCAGGCTGTACTGCAGTGGCACACTCCTGGCTCACTACAATCTCCACCTCCCGAGCTCAAGCAATCCTCCTGTCTCAGCCTCCCAAGTAGCTGAAACTACAGGCACATGCCACCACATCCAGCTAATTTTTGTATTTTTAGTAGAGGTGGAGTTTTACCACATTGCCTAGGCTGGTCTCAAACTCCTGGCCTCAAGTGATCCACCCACCTTGGCCTCCCAAGGTGCAGGGATTACAGGCATGAGCCACCGTGCCTATCACCTTTGCTGTCTTTTCTCGCTCTTTGGAAAGTTCCTGAAGGAAGCACAGCTATGAGTCTCTCCCCTAACCCCTGCCAGTCAGCAATTTCTCAAAGAAAATCACATGGCTCCCCCCACACACTCCCCGTCACAAGGGAAGAATATTCTAAGCATGAGAATGGATCCTGAAACCTGCCCCTGGTGGAATTGTCAGTTTGGGAACATAAATCCCTGCTATGCTTACACACATCTGGCTGCTGTCACACACTTAATGGGATAAATAAAACATTGTCATTTACGGGAAGCTCTCTGGCCTGGAAGCATCTCCCACTTACTGCCTGAAAATCCAACATCTAGAGATTTGCTTAGGTTAAAAATAAAATATTCCTGCGGTTAGGGCTAGAGAGAAACTGACATTCAGATCTTAGCGAAAATTTGTTTTAACCAATTCTCTTTCTCACCCTATACTTACACCTGAGCCACACTGAAGAAATGAGTGTGTTGAGTGGCGTATGGGAAGGGGGAGGCCGGGATTCACCTGTGAAGATAGGAACACAGCAAGAGACTAGAGAGAGGGCCCAAGAGCTTGACTCTGGGTCAGCCAGACCTGGAATTAAGAGGAGGGCCACACAGGAAAAAAGGGATAGAAAGGAAGAGACTGAAAGGAAATGTTGAGGTTTATGAGTGTAAAACTGGGCTCTGAAGCAGAATGAGTGTCCTTGAAGGAATTGTGGGAAGTCCCAAGACTCTCAAATCATATTTGTTAGGATGCATATTCATAGTACATTTTTTTTTCTTTTTCAAAATTGAAATTCTTCAATAAGGAAAAGACCCTCCCTTCCCTCGCTGATTTACAGAGTAGTGACATTCCCAGACAAGGTGAGTTTTGGTGTGCTCAGCTCAGATGTTCTTGCAGTCGTTAAGCACAGGCCCAGGCAGGTCTCTGTGAAATGGGTTTCCCTAATCACATCACTGTCACTATTAGCAGGAAATACTGGACAATATATAGGTATCATAATGGAAGACAAATTTTTTCCTGGAACTGATCACATTTGCACAAAACCATTAGTCATGTTGGCATTAACCATTTTTTCCCATCACAGATGAGGTTCAGAAAAGAATTTTTTTCAATTTGGCTTCCCCCAGCCGTATAGTTCATCACTTCCCATAGGCCATCCTCTCTCCTAAGAGATGTATTATTCCAATATATTTAGAAATTCCATCAAGGAGGATGGGCCCTGAAATCACACTGACCAATTTCAAACCTACCAGTAACTATGAGTGACCTCAGCTGAGCTATTCAAACTTACTCCACCACAGTTTCTTCATTTATAAAATGGGGATATTGGCATGAGTCACAACTCTTCATTGTTACTCATGATGATTAAATCACATGGAAAGTGTTCAGCACAGCGCCTTGCCTGGCTTCAATCAGGCACTGAAAAACTGTAAACTTTATTATAATTATAGGACAACAGTAAAAGCTTTATAGCTAAAGAATAAAACTTTCTCAGTTAACATGTTTTCTTCCTAAATAAACACCCATTGTGTATGTGTGTGTGTATGTGTGAATTTGAGACACATGGAACTCAGCAGGGAGTGTGCTTCAGAGGTAATAAATGCTCACTTCAGAGGTAATAAATGCTCCCATAAACAACCACACTATTTTGTCTTCTTTGGATTCTTCAGTATTTAAGTTTACTCTTTGTTTATATTGATGTACTTTTTGACTAAATTTCAGAGCACTGTTTGACAGAGTAGATTTCAAGAGCACCAGCAATTTGTCACAACGCTAATAGGTCCACAGAGCAGAGAGGAAAAGGAAGATATAAAATCAAGACCTTAGGTTTGAAACAACAACAACAAAAATTGTTCAGGGTCATTAGGAATCATCCATTCAACCTACTCCTTTATCAGATAAAAAAACTGGAAGCCCAAAGGGATCACAGGACTTTCCCAAGGCCACTCTGCCAACTGTACACGAAGCTGTGACTAAAAGACCATGGAGAAGGAAAAGGAGCTTGGGAATGAAGAAAAAAAAGAAAGGAGGTAGAAGGAAAGTCAAGATGTTATTTTGCAATTTCTCTGAAAGGATTGAAGAGGAACGTTTGAAATTGCATAATTCATAAAGCTCCTTTAATAAAAGCCTGTGGCAATCTGAGAATCCGAGAATAAAGAACATTCGATTGGGAGTCCCATATCCTTTATCCATCACTCTTATCAGTATTATAGCAATGAGGTTTGTGACAATCTCTTTAATAAGCATTTTTAAGAGTTCAGCTTTTTATTGAACATGTTATAAAATAGGGTTAACCAAAACCAAACTAACAAAGCCCATGTTATCATCAGACTCTTCAGATTCTTCTTTGCTTCCACTTTCTTCTCCTTGGCCTGGGCACCAGTGATGGAGGGGCAGGACCTCCTGCAGGGGCACCACCAGCTGCTGGAGCAAGTCCTCCCGCCCTGCACCTCCACTACAGAGGAGGCTCCTGATCTTGACAATGGCCAGGGCCTTGGAAGACACGCCAGGCCAAAAGCCATCATCATTTACCCCAGCTGCTTTAGTAAGAATATTAACCTTATCTTCTGTGATGATCGCCTCAGCGTTATGCAGAACAAGGTCTGAGTCAGTGCAGGCGAGCTGTAACACGGAGTCTGCGGTGTGGCCAAGTGCAAGGCTGGGCTGCCGGGAGCAGTGCTGGTACTGGATGCAGTGAGGGCCTCACGACAACACGGCCTCAGCTCAGAAGGGCGGAGCATCTTGGCGGCAGCTGGGAAAAGGCTAATATGCATTTTTAAAATTTGTAAATTGAGTAATTGGAGAAGATAATCCCTCCTTTAAGACTTCACAGTTTTGTTCTTCTGCTGCCAAAAGCCCCGTGGCAGTCTCTGTGCAGGACACGAAGGGTCCTGAGGCCTGGTTCCTGTGGTGCACATCAACGGGTAGGGTTTGGGTAGGTAGAGAAGGTAGAAAAGGGCATCAAGGACACAGTGGCCCAACCTGAGAGGACAAAAAAAAAAATGACTAATGGCCTAGAGAAAAATTGTAGTGAGTCTGGCTAGAGAAAAATAATAGCAAGCAATCATATTAGAAAGCTGGTTAGGTCCCTGAATGTGAAGCAAATGACACCCATTTGGGAGTCATCAGGAGATACTGACAAGCAGATCTCAGGGTGACATCAAAGGCATCATCTAGGAAAAGTGATTGAGAATCACTGGTCCAACGTTGGCAAGGCCAATATTGTGTAAAGTTGAGACTCTCATCAAAATCTGTAATTCTGATATTCAGGAGGGAAGGGACTCATAAACAGTGAAGTTGTATGTTTTACAAGACACTCCATCAGAGAATCAAGGCCATGTCCAGGTAACTGAATTTTAATACGGATTATTTGCATGGATTCCAACTTACTTTTCAATTTAGGCAAAACACTTTGCATATGTGGACTCAGTCTGAGTTTCACGTTTTCATTTGGTACAACTTCACAGTAGCCATTGGTCACTGAGAGCCAATGCAGCCCTATCCACCGGGCCTGCTCCAGTAATTGATGACACTCACGGACCAAGTAGGAATGGTCTTTGAAGACACTGCAGAAGGGTGACAGTCTTGGGAGCCAGTCAGTCAAATGTGAGAAACTCAAATGTGTTTGGGATCATTTTAAACGTTTTAAAAATATATGAAGATGTTGTTTGATTGTTTTTCCAGCCAATTGGCCTGCTGTCTTGCAAATAATATGTATGAATTTGTGTGTTTTCTTCCAGGGTCTTTCTTCCCTGATTTCAAGCCCTCTGAAACCGTTTTTAAAATAGTATTTTGGCTCGGATATCTAAACAGCTGCATCAACCCCATCATATACCCATGCTCCAGCCAAGAGTTCAAAAAGGCCTTTCAGAACGTCTTGAGAATCCAGTGTCTCCGCAGAAGGCAGTCTTCCAAACATGCTCTGGGCTACACCCTGCACCCCCCTAGCCAGGCCCTGGAAGGGCAGCACAAGGACACGGTGCGCATCCCCGTGGGATCAGGAGAGACCTTCTACAGGATCTCCAAGACGGACGGCGTTTGTGAATGGAAATTTTTCTCCTCCATGCCCCGAGGATCTGCCAGGATTACAGTGTCCAAAGACCAATCCTCCTGCACCACAGCCCGGGTGAGAAGTAAAAGCTTTTTGCAGGTCTGCTGCTGCGTAGGGCCCTCAACCCCCAGCCTTGACAAGAACCATCAAGTTCCAACCATTAAGGTCCACACCATCTCCCTCAGTGAAAATGGGGAGGAAGTCTAGGACAGGAAAGATGCAGAGGAAAAGGGGAATAATCTTAGGTACCCACTCCACTTCCTTCTCGGAAGGCCAGCTCTTCCTGGAGGAAAAGACAGGACCAATCAAAGAGGGGACCTTCTGGGAATGGGGTGGGGGGTAGACCCAACTCATCAGGCAGCAGGTAGGATGCAGGGAAGAGGGAGACTGTCTCACAACCAACCAGTTCAGAACCATACTGAACAGCACTTCCCTGCAGCTAATGCTTTCTCGGTCACTCTGCGCCCGCTTCAACGAAAACCACCATGGGAAACAGAATTTCATGCACAATCCAAAAGACTATAAATATAGGATTATGATTTCATCATGAATATTTTGAGCACACACTCTAAGTTTGGAGCTATTTCTTGATGGAAGTGAGGGGATTTTATTTTCAGGCTAAACCTACTGACAGCCACATTTGACATTTATGGGGAGAGGGCCTAGAGAGGAAGAGCATCAGATGGTGGCCGAGATCCAGACACATTATTTTTAGAGCAAGCCCTGAAACTCCACCCTTTCTAATACATCCAGTTTCTCAGCTTGAGGGAAACCTGACAGTGAGGTTTACCTTTGGCTGTACTTTGAATGGATGCTGCCCCTCATTTCCCAAAGATGAGAGTGAGTGACACTCATGATGTCTCAGAACGTAGCATTCTCTATCCTTGGGTCAGGAGAGGGTTGAAAGAACCAACAGGGTGGTATGGCTTTTCCCGAGAGAAGACAGTAGACAAGAGCATTGCTCTTTCCATTTAACTACTAGAGAGAAAAATCCATTAAACTGTTCCAAGATCAGATGATGATAGGCTTCCGCTGTAATATCTTTAAAGACCAAGAGCTTGGAGAGCTGTTAATTTCTTGCAAAGATAGAGGCTGTTCACTTACTGCACAGTCATTTCAACATGGCTTAGAAAAGCCTTTCTTGGCAAATCACTTACCTATTCCAGAACTCTGTTACGAAAATCCAGAGCTTATAATATTTTGAAAGGCAAAAGATTGGCTCTCATTACTTCTTATCTGTTTCACTATTGCATAATGAATGAGCTTCACCTGTGGCATGTTGGAATGAGCCTTATGATCCAAGCACGTTCTCCCCGAACTTTGAAAAATACTAATGCTTAGCTTCAGACAGATAATGATGGATCACAAAAGAACTGTCTAAAGCAGGAGTCGGCAAACATTTTTTGACAGAAGCCCATTTGTTCAGGAAAAAGATCTGGTAGTCAATTCAACTTAATCTATTCCTACTTTTCTGCAAGAACTTGGGGAACATGTTGTATTTTGCTTTATGTATACCATGTATACCAGATTTCGGTAAACCATAATAACTCAGTACACAACTTGCGTATCTCCTTTCTGAAATTCCTGGAACCAGAAATGTTTCAGATTACAGTTTTTTTTTTCAAATTTTGAAAGATTTCCATGTACATAATCAAATATCTCGGAGATAGGACCCAAGTCTAAACACAGAATTCATTTGTTTCATACACACCTCATATGCATAGCCTGAGGGTAATTTTATACAATATTTTTAATTGACTGTTTTTGACTACAACTCATAGACAGGAGATCAGGTGTGGAATTTCCCACCTATACATCACGTTGGTGCTCAAACAATCTTGGATCTTAGAGCCTTTCGGATTTCAGAACTTTGAATTAGGGCTGCACAAGCTGTAGATTACTAATGATGAAGATGGTAACTATATGTAAAAATTAAAGTATGGTTGTCATTCCACAACAAATTTTAAATCAGATTTATGTTTTTGGAATAATTCCCGACAATCAGTGATCTAAAAGGAAAGACCATTTGCCTGGCCTCTTTCCTCTATTAAGGTAATTTTCTCTAAGAAATTCAAACCAGCTGTAACCTTCACAGCAAGAATAGTGGCCTTGACATCTTTTTCTTCTTCCCTTGAAGCAAAATCATAATTTCCTTAAATCCTTCTAAAAAAACAAGTCTCTTTCCACATTGCAATAGATGGTATATTTGCATGTGGATTTGGGTTTTGTTATAGGCTGTGTTTAGACCTGGGTTGTGACTGTTTTTTCAGCCTTTTTCTGAAGAGTGTCTTCTTATTGGCCAGATACATATTCAGCCATGTGTTCAAAACTTGGATTCTGGCACTGAGATGTTGACCAGATTTTTAGAGTCTTCTGTTTTCTCTGTGTGTCCCTTAAGAGCTCTGCCAGATGTGGATATCCTATTATAGAGGCAAGCATCTAAGATGAACGTGAATATGCAAACCCTTGCTTCTCTTCTGCCTTGATAGGAAAGATCAGTTTCATTGTTGAGGAAAGCTTGGTCCAGGATCTGAATAAGAAAATCACTTGTCCTACTCCCCCTTCCAGGAAGAGCATCCCCATGGGAAGAATGTTTATCATTTTTCTTCAAAAAAGTATGGTTCCATGTTTGAGATGATCTTTAAACATCTTTACAGATACACTTAAATTTTAGATATGGGAAAGCTTAGAAACACAGGAAATCTGGCACTAATGCCACATCTAATCAAAATAAACAACTAGAGAATCTTTTGGTCATCAGAATAAAACCATAACAATTGTATCCATGTAAAACTATCCATAAATAATTGTTTGCTACACTCTTCTCCAGTCCCCTCTCTCCAGGGAGGTAAACTTTTAACATATTTTTCCTTTCCCATAGCATTATACACCAATTTTACAAGAAATTGATAATGTCTCCCAAAACGTAGTCAAAGCAGGATAAACAATGTATCAGTTGGATTACTTTTTGCTCATTTCCCCTAAATCTCTGTACCTTTAAGCATGCCAAAAAATATCTAAAATTGTTGCAGTTCAGAAAATAATTGTCATATTTATACCCACATGTTTACTGCTTCTATTTGGGGTTGGAGGAATTTACCTAGAGTAATGATGTCTTCTGTAATGTGTTATAAAAAGTAGTTGCTTTGGGATTGTCTAAACATCACAAAAATCAACATGACATTATGGGATGGGGGAAATTTTGAGCTTATTCTGCAACTCAAACTGCATGCATTAAGAGAGACCCTGAATCTCATTATTCAAAAATTTCCCCAGATTATGTCAAGGACTTCAGAAAAGCATTTTACTCATCAATTATCTTTCCTTTTCCTCTCTCATGTCTCATCCAAGAGGGCTTCTGCTTGTAGTCACAGAGCAAATCTAAAACTCTACAAAATATTCAAAAATAAATATTCCATGGTAGACAGTAGTGTTTGGATAAATCAATATTCTGAAGATTTTTCTGTTAGGTCTTACTGTGTGCCAGGAATCTGCAGGAAATTTTGTACCCATTGCCTCTAAACTCCCTGGAAACTCTGCTACTCCTATTATACAGATAAAAATCTGATCATGCTGAGAGGTTAAGGACTTGCCCAAGGCCAAGGGAGAACGATGATTGAAACCTGCATCTCCCTATTCTGAACCTGTACATTTTCTATAGCTCCCCTTCTTCAAAAGAATGGGGTAAGACTTTTCCCATTTGGATTGGGTGTGCTGAAGATGCCAAGACATATCCAAACTTTTTAATGTTTTCTTCCCTTGAGATTTGCCTCCAAATGAACCATGGCAAACATTTTGCCAAATCTCCAGCCCAGTCAAACCCAAGAGCAAGGCATCCGTGGAAGGGTTTGGTGTCTGCCCTTCTAAATATCAGACTGCACCACATTTTTAGGAGTTAATGGCCTGGAAAGTGATGAAGTCCTTGCAAGGACATACTGTGGCATGTTGGGGGAAGATGGGCATGTAAGAGAATGCAGAAGAGGCCACATTGGCCACGAATGGTAAAATCCCATTGCAGATAGGACACATACTGGGTGTTGTGTTGAAGTTATTGATGACCAACCACAGTTCACAGAAACTTTTTGGGAAGTACATCCCTTTTAAAAAAATAAATGAAAACAAATACAACATCACTTGCTCTCACTCGCCTGTATTCCAACTGTTTTTTTTTTTTTTTTTTGAAGTTGGACAGAGGGGAAGGAATTATAGATATTTCATCAAGAATTGCAGAGAGCATATCAAGCATGTGAATTTTATGATGTCACCATGGGGAAAGGGTTCAGAATGCTGACCTCCAGGTAGCTGAAGACCTAGGCAGTCTTTGAAAAATGAGGCACCGGTTGGAAGCTATGGCTATGTATCAGGTGACATTGCTTGTTCCTAATTTCTTTTCACAAGTGAAAACTGGATATCCCAACCTTCTGGCCCAGTAGGTTTCATGGTTAAGACCTGGGAGTGAGAACATTTTAGGAACTATTTGCTTGGGCAGGTAATTGTTCACTCTTTGACCACAGCTACTTAATAAGAGCTTGACAAACTTTCTAATTGCTTCTGGGGCTGGTCTTCTCAGGTCCTTTGGCCATAAAAGATGCTGCCTCTGTGTATGAATACTTGTTGACTTAATTAAGGAAACAGCGCTGCTCATCAGCACAGGGCGCCCAAGCAGATGGGAGGTAAACTCTCCAAGAAAAAAAAACAGATAAAAAGAAAGCAGAGGCGGCAACTATGGAGGCATCAGCGGTATGCTCACCAGTTACTCTGATTTTTTTTATACTACTAGGACTTTTAACCATGAAACCACCTGCGCACAGCTCCAGTGGAGCCCAGTTGGAACCCTGTTTGCACCTGCTCCGTGTCTGCAGACTGTGCTGGGGAGCTGGGCTGAGCCAGGCTGCTGTGGTGCCCATCATCTTCAGAAAGCAAGGGCAGCTGTGGCCTCCTGGCCCTCCAGAGTCCCTGGGAGCTGAGTGAATGGAGATGACCATTGCGGGGCTGGGCTAACAAAAGCAAGTTAAGATTTCAGCAGAGGACACCAGTCCCTTGCTGCTGCTCCCATCAGCATTAGCTTGTTCATGCTCCCCAGACCCAAACATCGTGGAAGAGGGGCTGAGAATGGCCTTATCTGCTCTATGCAGGAAAACGTCATTTCTACTTTGCTGCTGCAACATGGGTTACTGGTTCTCTCACCTAAAAGAAAGTTGTGGGGTGAGTAGAGGGGTTTAGCAGCACGAAGATTTACCATAGACATTGCTCAAAGCAGGATGGTTGAGTCATGCCTTGCTGCAACTGATAAGCAAGGAACTGCCCTAAAGCTTGTGGCTTACTCATTTCAAAAGACAAAATAATTGCCTTTCATTTCCACGTGGCTCAGGAGTTATTACTTTACTTTTTCGCCGTATCATATTCAGTGAAGCCACGTTATAAGCTGGAAATGATTATTGCTAAACTATGAAAACTACAGGCTTAATTAGGCAGAAAATCTAAGAGCAAATGTACACTGTATTTGGAGTTAAAAAAAAAAAAATGAAGGCACTGCCTTCTTCAAAAGCCTGGATTCCATAGATGCATTCAAATGCAGTAGAGAGAAAGCTAAGACAAAAAATCCCAACTTAAGTTTAATATTTCTGTCAATTTATATAGCACTTTATATTTGTCAAAGTAATTTTGCTTATCTTAAGTCATCCCTGTGCAGTAGAAGGAGAAGAGATTATTGCCTACACTTTAGCATATAAAGAAAAGAGGAGGTGGGAGATTTAAGGGTTTCTGGGAATATCCCCAAATCCAGCCTCCGACACCTTTTTCCATGGCACCTCAGTGTTTCCCAGATCCACTGTGTTTCCCAACACTCTGACTTTCATATCTCACTCATCTGTCCCTGACCTATAATTCCAGCTCTATTGGCACCTTCTCTCCTGCCGTATCTCTGTCATGGCTGGGCAGCACCGCACTGTTCTAGGGGCCGAGGGCGTATTTGTCTTTGCTTCTGTGATTGACTGAAAGACAAGCGCATGTGATTCTGTTCTTTATCCCTAGATGGCAGCAGCAGAGCCAAGGAACTAGGCAGGGCAGGAGGCTCTTGGTTTGCTCCCCAGGGTGACAAGTAAGGCAGCAATTGCCACCTTACTGTCCTCAGGAACGCAGAGGTCCCAAAGGGAGTTTGGGGAATAATTCTTTTCCCAGTTAGCCTGTGGGTCATTGCATACACACTGGTCATCGCCAGAAGCAACCAACCTCTCCTGCACCCCACCCTGCACTTGGCATGAACAAGACAGAGAGGCACAGAGAGTCCCCAGCCAACAAGCTCGGTGGAGACCATGTTCATCTGTTCCAAAGTCAAAAATGCATTTTTCCAAAAGGCATTGTTATAAATGGGGGAGGGGGGAGGATGTTCCCAGATGAGCCAAAAAAAAAAAATCTATTTAATGTACATTAGGAGTTTGCAAACCTTTTCTGTATGTGACTAGATAGTAAATATTTTAGGCACTGTGGGGTCATACAGTCTCTCTCACATATTCTTATTTGTTTTGACTTTTTGCAGGGATGGAGACAACCCTCCAAAATGTAAAACCCTTCTTCTCTCAAACAAAGCAAAACAAACAAAAAACCAGACCGCAGGCCAGAGCGAGCTCATGGGCTGTAGTTTGCCATCATGATCTGTGCTGTTAGTAGCTAACAGGATAGCACAGATGATGCTAAACAATGGGATTCGCTGTCCAACATACAGTTATTTTTTTAATATGCCATTGACACATCTCCACTTAGCTAAATTCATGTTCCCAACCTGCATCAGTCATTGGTTAAAGTGACAAGTCCATATTCAGAGTGGGCCCACTCCATGTATCATTTGACCTTCCAAGCAGGCATCAGGATAAGAGGTGAGCACCTGTCACCCCCACTGCTGTCCTCTGTAGAGCAGGAAGGTCCACTAGAGCCCAGGGGGGCCTCAACATTGTTCAGCTCCTTGCCCCATCAGGGAAATCCTCACAGCACAATCTGGCTGACCCTAAGAGTAACAACAATCAATACACACCTCTTGACAAAGGGCAACCTGAAATCCCTCCCAGACCCTTGGAACCTGCCCAAGTGGAGGGCCCCAGAGGCCCCCAAAAGAATCTTAGGGTCACACTTGGCTCCTTGGGAAGAACTCCTGAACATGGCACCCCACACCAGGACATTTGAGGGCCTGCCTGGAGCTCACCAAGAGGAGTCATTGGGTTCAGAAAACATGCTTGGTACAGTGGGGCATTTTGAAAAGACAGATAGGATTCAGAATTGTTCTCTCCTCCTTTTCCTCTTCCTCCTCCTCCACTTGTTTCTTATTTTTCCTTTTTCTTTGCCTAACTGGAATAGAAATGATATTACTATGGGGAAGCATATTTAGTCCTCCCCTGGGGATACCAG
Source organism: Cacajao melanocephalus (assembly GCA_963573385.1). Lineage (NCBI taxonomy): Eukaryota > Metazoa > Chordata > Mammalia > Primates > Pitheciidae > Cacajao > Cacajao melanocephalus. The sequence goes on along the minus strand of CAUYLG010075307.1, from coordinate 10,487 downwards.
ATTCATGTTTCCCTGAGCTGACACACTTTGTTGGAGGGACTTATTGTTCCTTCCTCTCTCCAGTCCTGATGGGCAACGAGGAAGAGAAAGACTCTCCTGATCAGAAATAAAGTGCAGTTCCTGCAGCCGAGGGCACGGTGTCCACAGTGCTGAGAGAGGAGACTCCACAGCAGGGCTCTGGGGTGGGGCATGGATGGTGGTGGGTACAGAACTGATAAGGAAGAACCTGGAAATACTGAGGTCATTGTGTAAATACACCTCTATTACCTCGGGCTGACGCGACGTGGCAGCCTCCCCTACTTTCCCTTCCTGTTGGTCTTGATCCTGTGCCCTTTCATCTTTCCCACCTCCTTTCCTGATGCTGTCCTCTCCATAATTCCACCTTCCCCTTCTTGCTAAACTTACAAACAATGAAAAAGGCTGGGGTGGGTGTCCTTGCTCCAGAGGGTGCCGTTTCCCATGGAATCCATGCTCTGGGTGACAAGACGGGGCTGCCCTCAGCAACTCCATTCCCTTCCCAGGGCAGCCTGACTCTGAGCTCCATGCCCACAGCATCCAGAGAGCCCAGGGCAGGAGATGGTGCCAGGAGGGTGAGGACATTCTCAAGGCGCCCACGGACTTTTATACTCTGCTTGTAGCGCTGCCTTTCTGTTCGTATACAATTACTTCCAAGCTAAAGGCATAAACAACGTGCAGCCACATTTTAGAAAAGAGCTGGTGGTCAGAGTGAGTGGTTGCAGTAATTCTATCAGCTTCACAAGGTGTGCAGCTCTTACCACTCTCTAATGGTTCAAAAGTCTCTGCTGAGCCCAGCAAAGTCAACTTCTCTTTCTCTTCTTCTGTATCTTCTGTCCCTTGCCCTTCTTGTTCATTTCCTGTTGACTTTCCCTCTTAAGAATGTCTGAGGACCTTCAAGGCCTTTGATTAATCCCATAAAGTAAACGTGGTTTTATGTTGGCATTGAGCAATGCTTAACCCGTCGGAATATATATCCTAAGCAGAACCGTCAACTAGGCAAAGGGTGTTCTTTCTCTTCTGGCGCTCTGCTCTTTGTCCCTGTCCCCAGCAGCCCATCTGCTACTCGAACTTGTTCACAGAATCCTTCTGCCAACTCATCATATTCTTGTTCCAGGAACCTTTCCTCTTTAATAAAGGATCTTCTACCAACCAGTATGCTCCTGCTTTTGCAGATACAGCACAGCTCCATGTGTTTGTACCCCGCCACCCATATTAGTGTCCTAGGAAAATCATAACAAACAAATGGGGTGGCTTCAACACCACAAATTTATTATCACACCATTATGGAGGCTGGAGAGTCCAAGATCAAGGTATTGGCTTGTTGTTTCTTCTGAGGCATCTCTCTTTAACTTGTACATAGTTACCTTCTCCCTGTGTCTTCATGTGGTTTATCCTCTGTGCATTTCTCTGTCCTAATTTCTTATTATAAAGACACCTGTTTTATTGGATTAGGGTCGACCCTCATCACCTCATTTAACCACATCATGTCTTTAAAGGCACTATCACCGAATACAGCCACATTCTGAGGTCCTGGGGGTTAGGACTTCAACATAGGAATCTGTGGGAGACTCATTTGAGCCCATAAGGACTCCCTCCTCACTCTTTCATTTCTGCCCATACGAAATGTACCCGGAATTCTTTTCCCAGATCAAAAGTTTAAATTCGGCCCTTTCTGATCATCCCAATTTCTCTCCAAGTTCTTATTGCAACTGTCTGTAGAACATATTTGGCAACTAATTCTGTACTCTATTGTAATCTTTCTTTCTGTTGTTTTTAAAAGACTGTATCTATTTAAAGTATTTTAAAGGATACCTTGTATACACGGTACTTATATAAGTTCTGTCTTCTCAACTACATGAGAACTCCTGGATGGCAGTGGCAGCAATGTTCTGTCACTTAGCATGCCCATGGCAGTACTCCAGCCCCAAAGCAGGCTTGGAGAGAGGGGTGCACAGCAGAGCAAGTAATCAGATCCAACCACTAGTTACAGACACTGACTGGGAGGCCAGTCCCCAGGGACTTGGAAACATCAGACAATCACCCAGAAAGGCTCAGGCTGATGACCCTGATGATTCTTAGGGACAGTAAGATCCCAGTTAGGAGTGCAAAGCACAGTAGTAGGGAACCCCAGGTCAGCAGTGGGGAATCCCAGATATCTTAAGTCAGATGGGCATATGCTCACCCAGAGACCATCTTTACCCAAGAAAGCAGAGCTCTATCCTTAAATAAGACAGACCCTAGACTCCAAGGGGAAGGTGAGACAGAACAAGATGGGATAAGAACCAACAGCAGAGCCCAGTCTTGGGAACTGGGGCATTGAGGACCACATGAGGGCCCTATCATCACCCTGGGGTCTCCATGCCAGTGATAGGTGGGTTAAGGGCATGTCAGTGCTGTCTGCCCTGTAACAGTATTGGCTTAAAAAATGGGTGCCAAACAGCCTCAGGTAGTTTTTCCTCTACTCTTCTTATAGCCTCAGAAAGACAGAAAAGAGGAAAGGAAGCTGCACTGTTTGGATTCAATATGAGGACACAGACAGCCAGGCCCTGCTAAAAGCTGTCTTAATTTCAACCTTCTGAAGACCACCTTCCACTCTAAAAGCCTAAGCCCTCATAAGCACGATGAGATGGTCCTGCTGCCCAGCTGCCCACTCTGCCTGGTCTCAGGACATCCTGGCCTGGCCACCTTGTGCCTCTTGAAAAATCTCATGCCATTTCCACTTAATCACCCAACTGAAGCCGGTTGTATTGCCCTCATAGTGTTTCCCTGACAGCCGCAGAGTGATATATTCTCTTCTGCCCTGGTTCCTGAGAAACGACACGCATTTATCCTCATTTGGAAGAATCAGGACCATTCTAACTGCATGGCATCTGCTGTTGTGTTTGCTGGGCAAGAGACAATGCCGCTGTAGCCTCCTATCCCCCTCCTCCCTCCCTGGCGACTCTCAGGTTGGAAGTGTTTCTGGTTTCACAATATCAATCACATCGGAACACCCTTGCTGTCTAGAGTCACGTGATGCATCAGCTTCAGTCCAGTCTGGAAACAACGGGGGGAAAATCACAACAAAAGGCAAACCCTACAAAAGTATTCAGTCTATTCAAGCCAAAAGCCATCCAAAACCAGGTTCAAATAAGTGTAGCAATGGCTTACTGATTTATCTTTAAAAATTGCATTTCTTCCCCTCCCTTGTCTTCATTCCTGTTGCTAAATGCAGCCTTATATTTCATAATGAAAAGACAGGCTAATTGAAGTCTCAAGCAATGGGAGGGCTGAGGCCCATTAGTCAAAATCTGAGCATCGGGCAGAGTACTTCATGCCCCAGAGTGCCTCCCCCAGTCAGTCCTGGAGTCATGACAGAGGTGACAGTGGTAGTAAAGAGCAGAGAAGGAGGGAACCTTGATGAATGGGATGCTGAATAAGCAGCTTGAATCTACAAATAAGAATGCTCAAATTCAATCTGACAAGTAAAAAAGCTATTAAAAAGAACACCTGTGAAGTATTTTTAAGATCAAAGCATTACAAATATTTAAATAACAATTTATTGCTAGTTTTCTACATACTTAAAAAAAAAAAGAGTCAAAATTTTATTAGGAAGTAATTGAATAAAAACTGAGGTCCCTTGCTTGCTCTCATTTCCAGCAGCTTGCCTGGCCCCGTCTTCTTCTTCTGAACATCACATACAACCCTGATACCTAAACTTCAATAAGTGAGAGCTGACATTTGTGCAAAAGAAATTCTCCCTCAGCATTTAAAGCCAAATCAAAAACACATGCTTTCTTCATCAGATGTGAGGGAAAACAAACTATTTTTATCTCTGAGTATAACAAGTCACAAGCAATTCACTCTCCAGTATTAACACAGAAACTTCCAACAATGCTGACAACAAAATCATTTTGCTCCTTATAATGCATCCATGATGATTTTTGCAGAGCTAAAGTTTAAAAAGTAAAAATCATATTTTTGGAGTATCTACTACATGCCGAGCTTTTTGGTAAGGTATGAGATTTCGTAGTCACATTACAAAAGAAATATTTTCCCAGAGAATAAATACAACAATATGGGTATGAGAAGAGGAAAGAGAGTCAAGTCTGCAAGGAGTTTGGAAAGAACAGAAAGACTGCAAAGAGTTGCGCTCCCTTGTACGTTCTCCTGGTGTGCTCCTGGGCTCACCTCTTAGCTTGCTAAACGTGACCTTCCCAACGACACCCCAAGGCCCATGTTAGGAAGGGCACTGGAAGGACCTGGAAAATGGAGTTGAGAGATGGCCGATGATGGACTGAAAGCCACACACCTGGGCTTAATTGCAGTCCCCATCTCTGTACCTATTTAAGTGGCCCTAAACAAGGCACCTGACCTCTCTTAAGCCATTTTCCTCACCTGTGAAATGGGATTAGCAAATAAAATTGTGTACATGAAATGCTTATGAGCTGATAAAGCTATGAAATCATAGTAGGTCCTCAATAAATGCTAACACTCTTTTCCCATCTTCATTTCCCCTCAAATGCTAGCTAAATAAGACTCAACTATAAGTTAGATCACTGGTATCTTCAAGCACTGAAAATGCCACCTGCCGGAAAAGGGAAAACAAGTCCTTGACTTTCCTTTGCTCTTTTTCTCACTTCAGGTTTTCATTTCCAGGAGTTGGTCATCCTCACCTGAAGACATTTATTTCTCTGTAATTAGAAAGCAGGTCCCAAAGCACCTGCTGCACCACAGCTTGGGTCATGTCTTTCCTACATTCAAGGTGCTAGGCACCAAATCCCAACGCTCAGTTATTCCACATACTACACTGTTTTCTTGGGTTGGAAATATCCCCACTTGGAAAATTTGTCTTAGCTTTTAAAAATCAAGCAAACTGCACTACATTGAAGATTTCCAACAAGCTCTCTGAATTGTAGACAACCCAGAACAAGAGTATCCAACGCTGGTGTTTGTCATCTTCCTTACATTGGCTACTTGCTTTGCAACAGGAGGTATTTTAAGTTAGCATAGTTGTCCTACATAAAATGCCATCATTATAGAAAAGGTGTGTGTGTCTGCCTATGTGTGTGTGCATGTGTGTGTGTTTATATAACTGATGTTATGGAAAAGAGAAGTAGTTTTGATCACTGGAAGACAGTACAGCATTTGAAGCAAAGCTTAGATATAAAGTCATCTAACGAAATAGGGCTGAGCACCTCTTAGCTTGGGCAACTGTTGGAAGTAAATGTTTAACAAGATAAAACAGCAAATTCCCAATCAAGAACATAGGCCATTTTGATTTCACTGCAAATTGAAATCAATCTTATGGAAGCTCCAGGTCACAATCTCAGTGCTAATTTCAAGTTCTGCTAGTCGAGTCTAGACATTTCTAGTTTAAGTGGTCTCCAGGAGCCTTCTAGGCAGGTGTCTTCAAAGGGAAGTCCACACTGCAAGCTCAGCTCACCATGACTCAGGCTGACAGGGCAGTCAGCCATGCTTGGAGGCTGAATTTGGCAGGGACTTGCTGCCATCTCCCTGCCAAATGGTCTCTCGTGACTCGGAATCTCAAAAAAATGTCACTTTCGGGGATGAGGTTCTTGGCCCAACTCTGCTTTATATAAACACAGTCTATGGCTATTTCAGTCTTCTGGATTTTGAGAAGCAGTTTTAAGGATGAACGGATTGGTGTTGGCCCAAATTAAAAAGAAGAGTGTTCAGTTCTGTCAGTGTTTGGAGAAAGAAGACCAAAAGCATCACCTCACAGTGGGCAGAATGTGATCAGTCTAGCTAATGAGGAAATTAGAGGGGTTCTCAATTTAAAAACTCACTCTACCAAAGTCTGAACTTGTAAAAATGGATACATTAAGTTTGGTGAAAGAATTCTTACTCTTCAGAAAGATAAAATTGTAATCACGTTGATGCATGATGCCTAGGATATTAAAAATGCATGATTAATTAAAGGTTAGTCAACCTTGTGTTTTAAAGGGACACACACCCATGACATGAAGACAGCTTCCTGTCCAGAACTGTTGTCCTTACTGCCCAAGGAAGGGGAGCATGAAACCCACCACTGGTCCTGCTACCCACTGTCTTTGGAATCCACCCCAGGAGCCCAGGAGCCAGGAGCCAGGAGCCAGGAGTCTTGCCTGACACATGGATTTACTTCTTTATCAAGCATCCATCTGACTAAGACACAAATCCAACATATTACTGTTGCTTATGCAGGAAAAACAGTAACTAAATGATTATTGTGATTATGAATTAATGATTAGGGATGATTATAAATGCTGAGGGAAAGAAGAAAGGAGCCTCTGGGGACAAATAGCTTGATTTTTTAGTACAACCTCCCTCTCCCATTTCATTTTTAAAAGTTCATTGAGAATCATCAGCCACATGTAGGGTGTTGAAAATTCCAAAAGACACCCAAGTTTCTTCAATAAGTAAATGGCATTTTAAAAAAGGGAACTTTTATGGGTTCAAATATTCTTAAGAGATGTAGTCATCCAGTATAATGTATAAGCTTTGTGCCTTTAGATCTTTATTGAAACAAAGTGTAAAAAGACATTTTTGAAGTAATTGGAGAAGATTAAGCATAGGCTGGGTCCTATTAGATAATCAGATGGTTACTTTAAATTTTGTTAGATATGATAATGGCATTGTCCTTAACTGGTAAGTACATATCCAAGTATGTTTACAATTTGCTTTAAAATTCTCTTGCCAAAAGTGGGTAAGCAATGGTGATAGATGAAATAAGAATGGCAGACAAGGCCACACACAGTTCTTTCATGTCTGTGCAGGTCTGAAATTTTTCAGAATAAAATATTTTTAAAAGACAAAGAAGTTAGGCATTTTTCACTTGTAAAAGTTAGTGTCCCTCAAATTCTAGAACATTCACAGACATGCAACTCACGCTGCAAAACAAAATCCCCTTCATTCAAAGAGAGCTGCTGTTGCACTCTCTGCTCTCTCATTTCTTTATTCACGCTGTAATATTCAGTGAGGGCTGACTGTGCTCCAGGGCCAAGTTCAGGAAGTGCAGAATAACAAGAGCAGAGACAGAGTCCTTGCCCTCCAAGAACCTACGGGATTGATACAGGGCCATGGGAGCTTGGTGAAGGGCCCCAGCAGGCTGCAGAGTTAGGATTCTCAAAAGTGGCGATCTCTATGGTAAATCCTAGAGGACACAATGGGGTGGGGAACAGAAGCAGTTGTTCCAGGCAAGGAAGGAAGGAATCTGTGCAAAGGCCCAGGGGCTGGTGAACCTCGGGTGTGTGCTGGGGGAGCTGCCTCCTCCCACAGCTCGGGGCACAGGGAAGGCAGTCTTGCTTACCATGGTGGCTACTTGGCTGTACAAACCCCCATTCCCCAAGTTCCCCCAGGCAAACCACACAACTGCTCTTCTTCTCACTCTTTTTTTAAGGCAAGAGAGAATCACTGAAACAGCCAGTCAGTGGTGAGTCTACGACTCTCCTGACAGACTGACTGTGTTTGGCTTGGCTGAAAATCACAAAGCCTTGTTTTCTCGGTTGTCTGATTCTCTTTGTTCTCAAGGCTTAGTGCAGCATGACAGTGAAATGACTAAACAGAAAAAAAAAAAAAAGAAAGAAAGAAAAAGAAGGTCTGTTTCTTCCTCTTCATACAAATAAATATTTGCTCAAGAATGGAGGTGCCTGATTCTTAAGAATAACCAAATGCTTTGGATGTCTTAACAAGCAAATCATATGCAAGGCAATTCAGTGTTACTACTAATTGAGGAATTGTTTTTAGCAAGATGTTATGCAGCATGTTTTTAAAAAACAAGTATTTCCAACAACAACAAATAAATAACTGAATCACTATAATATTCCCAAAGGCTGGCTTTCACATCATCGAAGGGTCACATCTCATACTACATTGAAGCATATTAAAGAGTGTCTGGGCCTGGTGCAATAGCTCACGCCTGTAATCCCAGCACTCTGGGAGGCCTAGGAGAGCGAATCATGAGGTTAAGAGACTGAGATCATCCTGGCCAACATGGTGAAACCCCAGCTCTACTAAAAATACAAAAATTAGCTGGGCATGGTGGCACACGTCTATAGTCCCAGCCACTCAGGAGGGTGAGGCAGGAGAATCACTTGAACCTGGGAGGCGGAGGTTGCAGTGAGCTGAAATCTGGCCACTGCACTCCAGCCTGGCAACAGAGCGAGACCTCATCTCAAAAATAAAAAAATAAAGAAAGAGTATCTACTTGTGGAACAAACGGAGCAAAGGTGGTGGGGGAAATGGAAGCAAAAGGGACAGATTTGAAGCTACACTTTTGCAATCAGCTAGCAATTTAGAAGGACTTGACTTGCTGGGGCTAAGGAAAAAAAAATTTGGAGGTTCATTTTGCCTGTGAAATTAAAATTATACTTTAGTAAATAAAGCTGACGCCATTTAACTATGAACCCGGTGACACTTCCTGGCTTGCTGCAGCATTTCTGCTTGTCTCCGTGTTACGTTTGTTCAAAATACAAACACAGCATTTCCACGTTGCCAGAGAAGCAAATGTGGGCTGACTGGCTGATTTTAGCTGCTACGGTTTTTCTGTAACCTTTAGCAATTGTTGTGACAAATACAATCACTGTAAGGTTCAATTTCTAACTGTGCAGCGTTTGTCAACCACGTCCACCTTCTCCAGGTATGGTATTTGGTCGACTAAGTTGGCAATGTCATTACCTTTCCTTCCATTTTACCAAAAAAAAAAAAAAAAAAAAGTTAATCTGAATCATGCCGAGAGTTTGGTGTGCACTCTATACTATTCAAGGGAGCATTCTCTATGTCAGAATAATATATTTATGTGTGTAAATCATTATACTTGAATTTGTGGCAACATTTTGTATCGATGCATATATACGATACCTAGGCTGACTACAATGGCTTCAAAGCGTTTAATTTCTCTTAAATGGACTCAGTATCCTTGGAATGTGCTGTTTAAGTGTTTCTGAATTTTCTACACGCCATTTTTACAGGTCCATCTGTTTATGATGTGATGTGGTAAACAATCACGTTTGCTTTATGTTTCTTTTCAAAGAAAATGAATGTATATAGTACTAAGCAGATGAATAAATTATTGAAAAAATATACTTCATGGATCATGCCCACTGATAAAAATGAATTTATTTGTTGAAAGTGACTGTTCAAATTATAAGAATTTATATTGTCCTTATAAATATGGATACCATCTATTTAAGTGTTGTTCAGTATTGATATGTGTTCTCTAATAAAATATTTTAAACCTCTTTCTTTAAAGACATAACACCCTAGTTCTTCAATCATGATGTGTTGTTAATGTCTCATGAGAAATGGAGTGCGTAGTGCAGACAAATAAAGTTGGTGTCTTCAGCCAGCTAAATAGGGTAGATGGTAATAGTTTGCAAAGCGTCCTTTGCTTCTCGGATGAATAAGGACTAAGATTTATTTTAAGATTTGTCTTCATTTTGTAAGTAGCATTTTTTTTTGTTATAGAAATCACTTATGTATTACAGAAAATGTCGAAAATAAGTATACGAAGAGAAATATATAAGGTGACTAAGTTTGCCTTCCAGAGATAACACTATTATTTTCTTCAAAAATCTCATTTTAGGCTGGGTGCAATAGCTCACATCTGTAATCCCAGCACTTTGGGAGGCCGAGGCGGACGGATCACAAGATCAGCAGACTGAGACCGTCCTGGCTTACATGGTGAAATCCCGTCTCTACAAAAAAAAATACAAAAATTTAGCCAGGCTTGGTGGCAGGCACCCATAGTCCCAGGTACTTGGAAGGCTGAGGCAGGAGAATCACTTGAATGAGGGAGGCAGAGGTTGGTGAGCCGAGATCAAGATTGTGCCATTGTACTCCAGTCTGTGCAACAGAGCGAGACTCCATCTCAAAAAACAAAAAGAATCTCATTTAAGAATATACTTATAATCCTCACTTAAAAAAAATAAAATAGAAAGTATACTGCAAAAAAAATAATAATAAATATGGTAGATTGAACATAGGGTCCAATCTTAAATGCAGGGGCTGCATTCAAGATATGGACAAGGACCATAATACACCTGGATCATCAGGTGTAAAGGCAGGTAGCAGGGGAAGGTGCTATTAGAAGTCCGACACATGAAAATGTTGGATGTGTTCAGGGCAGGACATATGAAGTTACCCAAAACCACGGCGATAAGTTATGAGGGCAATGGTGAGAGAAGATCACGGACCACACAGCTGCAAAGAAGCGGGGAGGGGAATGGAGGGGAGGGGAGGAGAGGGGAGGGGAGGAGAGGGGAGGGGAGGAGAGGGGAGGGGAGGAGAGGGGAGGGGAGGAGAGGGGAGGGGAGGAGAGGAGAGGGGAGGGGAGGGGAGGGGAGGGGAGGAGAGGGGAGGGGAGGAAGAAAAGACAGAAAACAGACAGTTCCCAAGATGAGTGACCATAACTAGCAGAACCATCCATTGAGCCCAAGTGTGTGATTATAGTCTTTCAAGGACTATGTCACGTTTCCCCATAAGGCTCC